>HF718678.1:2042-13929 GCA_000341915.2 Megaselia scalaris
CGAAAAATACTACAGATGCGTTTCAGATAGATGAGTAACTATCTGTTCCTGATATTGTAATCCATAATTTTAAAATATTTTCATATTTCATTAAGATCGTAAATGAATATTAAGCATTTTATACGTAATTGAAGTAAACAAAATAAATTTTAAACCACAGAACCACCCTAGAATGATCTGCAATTCCAGCTTCCTTTGTCTATGATCTTGAATCAAGAATGTAGAGATTCAAAGTTAATCATAGAATCAAGTTTGAAGATTTATTTATTCTTTTCCTACAACGAAATTGATAGTTTTTAAGTTTGTTTTTCTCATTAGCAAAGATAAAATATCAAAGAAAACAAGTTTCAGATCACGTTTATTATGAATTATGGTAATTTTGGGGGAAGTTCTTGTTCGTCTTATATAAAATTTGTTTTATTTTAATTACATTGTTGCCTTGGAGATATGTCTTTTGTGTTTTTTTTTGGGAATTTACAGACGAAAGTTTTGAAATTTTTAAATCCAGGAAAATATTTTGTCTACGAGTTGCTTCCAATTAAACTAATTTGTCTACGAACAACATTCTAAACCAGTTAAAAAGTCACGTTTGTGATTTCGAGAATTCGGTATTCATAAAATCCAGTTTAATTGATGTTTTCTAGTTTTCGAACGACCTTAAAATCACGTTTTTATAGAAAAAATATGATAATTTTCTAAATAATTTGAGTAAAATATAATTCTGAAATTCAAGTGATTCATAATACAAAATTTAGGTCATATTTGTTATATGATCTATTTTGCTCATATTAGCAACAAGAAACTTTATAAATTTCGACAAACTTTAAATAAAATCCATTCATGAATAAAACTTTTAGCAGCTTTGACATAAATTAGAATAGCAAATATCAAGCTCGGCTTAAAACGTTCACAGCTTTGTGTTTAATTGTATAGCAAATAATGTTTTGCATGGCTTATTCTAGAAAATCTCTTGAATTGAAGATATTTTGGAATTGTTTCCTATACAAATTTTAAAATTTTCAACTAGTTAATTATATAAAACTTAATTATCAATATATATTTACGTAAATGAAAATAAATTTTGCCATTGACGTAATTCCAAATCTGTTTCTGAATGAAAATATAAATTATTCAGAAAACATTTTTCTTCTGACTATTCTTGTTTTATGAAATATTATGAATAATTTATTTATTATGATTTTCACATAAAATTAAAGTGCAGCAAATTATATTTATTAGATTTTATTTATAGATAGTAAAGATTTTTTGTTCAAATTTTTAGAATTTCTATGACAGAATTTAGGAATTTTATAAATTGTTGAATAAATGAAATTCCTATAAAAAGACAATTACAATTACTTTCATTAATTTAAATGTTAACCTTAATTTAAGTGGATAATATCATAATTTGCCAAAAGGTACCAAAAAGGAACTATTTGATACAATAGATCTATACCTGGCAGGTACCATTGTAATTCAAGACATGAAGAAGATGAAATTGCTGCAATCTTTATGAAGGTGATGGTAATGGAGTGGTTCCTAGTAATCGGGACGATATACATACTACGTATGAAAGGAAAATTGTACAACGCAAGTGCTTATGATCCCACTAATCATTCGAACGTCCTCATATAGAAATAACTAGATACAGAAAAAAAGGCTTCTTTCAACGCAAAGGGTACAATCACATTATAAAGCTACCTATGGCAATGGTTACATGCTTATAAATGTTAGCGCAAGTAGAAAGTTTGTCTTCAGCAGCAATTGCTTCTGAACAATAACTTCCAAAAGATCACTTACATATCAGCCTATGGAGTCCAGATTCATGGAGGCCATTTTCGAAATCCATCTCTACTGCCAAAAGATTCCTTCAGAGTCCAACTTCTGCGCCAAAAATACTCGAGAAAACTTAAACATTTTGCTAAAATAAACCAATTGTTGGAAGAAGGTGCTAAAAAAGAGAATAACCAAATACTCCAGAACCACCAAGGAGCTCCTAAAAAAGTACTTAATTTTTTTTTATGTTTGCAAGTTTTTCATATTTTCTTGCGCTATTGTTGTCAGGAGTTGGTTGGTTGTGCAATGGACACAATTTTTTTTGGGTATTACTTTGGGTTTCTTGCTTGGTTCCTGTTTGGATCGCTACTCTATGACTTCTTGTTGCTTTGGGTTTCTTGTTTGGATCGCCACTCTATGAGTAAGCATAGAGACACTTCTTGTTGGTGTTCTTGTATTTAGGGGGGGGGGTAATATGAATAGCATAAATTACAGATAAATTGTTCGTAAAAAACCTTATTTACTCCATTAGTTTACTCGTTTTACTTATATGTAAATAAAGTATATAAAGAATTAAAATATCCACTGTGACAATCTATGATTCAAAATAACTTCCTAAAACTATTTTTTTAAGAAATCCCCAAGCTAACTCGTACTTACTGGAGGCCAAAGGGTGATCTTGCCCCTAAGAGACACATTTTAGTATATTTTCTATGAAACATATATTTAATGTTTTTAAAAATATAAATTTTCCTATATCCCGGCCTATAGAAGAGAATGAAGGCGTAGCAAATTTCATGACCATGACACCTCCAAAATTTCATCATGAATTTCTGGGAAAGTAAAATTCTGGTGAACTTGGAATTTAATGTGTGTACATTTATCGTATACTTATCGCAAGATCAGGAAATCCCGCTCTTAACTTTCTACTTTGATCTTTTTCTCTGGAACTATCTTATATGTATTTCGCCCTGATCTATCGATGATTTGACTTCAAGTCAAATAAAAAAAAATTAAATTGTAGATATTTGAATTATTTGTTATTCGTGGTGGAGAGATGAAAGTTTAGATGTTGAAATGATGGATTCGTACTTATATATTTGTATGTAAGACAGTAGGCAAAAGCCAGTTAGATAACATCGAAATGAGGTTCATGTTACACTTGAACAAAATAGTAATTGATGTGTTTCTAATTAGGGACTGACGACAAAGCAGGGAAAAAACAATCATGACCTGTCTCAATTTAGCTCAAATTAAATCGACCGGTTCTTAGCGGATTCCTATTACTCACCATACTTTCTAAATCCACATAATTAGCAGTTCTATTATAACGTACAAAGGTTTTACAATTATATGACATCAGCTTGAATATACTTTGTGATTTATTAGTTTATATATTATTTGAAAATAAGAGCAAATTACGATTTTATGGGACTTTGATTGATTTAATTGAAGTGTTTTTATTTTTTTTAAGATTTTGTCTATAAATAAAATATTTTGCTTAAATTCTTATAGAAACATCATAGACAATAAAATTTAAAAAATATAATAAAAAATGGAGATATAATAATTTTTTACTACTGTCGATAACTTTATGAGGACAAAAGGTGATTTTTTTACAATTTAAAATGAATAGTTATAGAATAATTAAATTATTTTTATTTACAAAACAATATTTTATGTAAACTTCAAAATTGTTATTGTTATTTAAGATAATTTATTTACGTGATTTAAAGATTTCAAGAATTTAAAAAAAAATATTTATACAAAAGACATTCATTCTTTGTAAAAAATTATACATAACAAATTCTGTTCTGTAACAAAGAACCAAGCCAGATAATGTTCAGAATAATAATTTGTTTGTGAAGTTTCTGAACAAATTATAAATCTGTTTCCGAGGACGACCAATCTTTTCTTGGCAGACAAAAAAAAAATAAATTTTTTGGAAGTTTTTGTTAGTCATTCGCCCAAACTGAACAAATATGGGAAATTTTCCCTAAAATTTACAACTTTCGTTGAGGTCAAAACTTGCAAGCTCCATGACTAATAAAATATTTATTTTCATTTCCAACTTTACTAAATTTACATTAATTAGAGGAGATCGATTTAAATTCAAACATGCAAACAAAATCTCATAGACAAATGATGAATGGCTTTATTTATAATTATTATTTTTAATATTAATTTCATTATATTCAATTGTTAATTCAAATATTATTATTGTCTTATAAAGAGATTTTTTAAAGAATGGACACTATCTGTAATTTTAGTAAGTAATTTACATGTAATTAACTATCAAATGTTTGTAATATAATACGAAATCTTGAATTAATAATTTCAGAAAAAAATAATTCAATTTTTTTCCCTAAAAATAGTTTAGGGACATAACTGAAATTTTGTATTCAAGTAATTATTTACTTAAGAAATGTTATGTGTAAACTACGTAAATTATAGATAGCATATAGAAGTCTGTAAATAACGTATTGTACACATGGATGCGCAAAGTGAGGTATTTTGTTGATTATTTACGTAATTTACATGTAATTTACGTAAATAACTGAATTTTGTATGGAAGTTTTTAATTACTTACATGTAAGTTACGCTTGTAAATTATGTAAATTACAGACAGTGCCCATCCCTGGGGGGGGGGGATTACATGTAATTTACGTAAATACCTAAAACTTTGTATGAAACTAGTTAATTATTTACGTATATTACGTGTAAATTACAGACAGTGCCCATCCCTGGTTGTTCGAAAACTTCGAACTAGAGGTTTGCAATGGAATGCTTGAGAATCATACTCTTCCCCTGTCCAGTATTAGTTTATTTTAAAAAATATTTAACGATTTCTTGTGCAATTTCAGGCGGAAATTAGACATAACCCCTGCATAAGTAAATTTTGTTTTCAGAATCAACAATGAGAGTCATCCTCTCTTCGAAACTACCACGAAATTCCCAGAAATTTCTCCAAGAATTTGTTTATTTTTATAGTCTTTCATGTTGAAAAGTGGTTAGAACCTTGAGTCAACAATTAGAATAATCCATTCTTCCTGGTCAGAACATAGAATTCTCCGAAATTCCTCAAAATTTGTTCTTCGCGATTTTGGTTCTGAAATTGTTTAAACATGATGTATATTTATATTTATTGTATATTTTATTTTGAAATAAATCATACTCCACGCACGGAGTTACAAAAAAAAAAAAAAAAAAAAAAGGAACCGCCTTAAAAGGTGTCTGAACCTTGTTTTTGAAAAGGGGGGGGGGACATTTTCAAAACTTTCCAAAAACATCCAATGCACTCCCGTTTGGCACTTGACCAGTGTATGACACTGTCATATTTTTTGTTTAAATTTACAAAATTACTGCAAATTTGTTTAATATTTTAACTTAAAACTAATATTTTCCCTCAAATATCGAGAGTAAATTATAAATACACGTGTAAGAATGTGCAATTTTCCACAACATTCGGTTTTCAAATATTAATATCAAAAAATATTATTTAAATATTTTGTATTTTTTTATTTTTTTAATTCTCACTTCACAAACACAGACACTGTAAATATTTTGTTGTTAACGTCTGTCAACCATCATTATTCCCATTGGGAATTCCAACACGTTCCCAACTATATATTTTTTTATTATTAATATTTATTTTAGCTGGTTTTTATTTTCTTCTCAATTTCAATTCACTATCGAACAAAACGGCAAGGTTTGAGCTTATCACTGATTTTTTTAAGCTTTTTTGTTGAGTTTTCTGAGCCCGGGTTTAAGGCACTTCCAATTTAATGCACTTTTATTATGTTGCTTTGTTTGTACACCTGCAAAATAAACGTGGTTATTAGTGTGGTTTTATTATAAATTTTACTTTTTATAATAATAAAAAATTTCTTATAAAAATTTCCTTTTCAATCACGTTTTAAAATTTCAGATAATAATTATAGTAGCAAATTTCTGACTTCTAGTACCTTTAGTTCTTATATAATTGTGCTATTCAATTTGCAATACTTCAAATTCTTAAGTTACTTTCTGTAATTTACAATAGATACATATGTAAATTACATAAATTACATAAATTAGAGACGTGAATAGGATACACATATGATAATATTTATTTTTCAATGTTTGGGAATAAATCTCTCAGTTTAGTTGTGCAAAAGCTCCGGAAGGAATCTTCATAAGTTTCAAGAAGACGGCTTCAAGAAGTTTCAGAAGTTTACGACAAGACGGCTCACTATCATCCAGTTATTTCAACATTCTTCTAGAAATGATCATGAGAATGTCCAACTCTCCAACATGATCAACAGGAATAAATCTGGTATATGTTAAGATATGCTGACGACATATGGATGTTGGGAGCATTTTCCTTGAGATCTTAAAGTTTCCGAGTTCTTTTGGTTCAATGGTTAGTGGTGATAACGCCAAGAACATGCTCTCAAGCAGAAGAGGGAGAAAAAGAGAGAATTTACAAACATCCAACAACGACGTTCCGAAGATGACAACGGCATTACTGTATAGGATAATTGAAACCGGTGTCTTCTCGACCTTAACGCTAAGATCAACACAACTATCAGGGAAGACAAAAAAAAGCTGTACAACGAGCTTGACGTATCATTACAACTCTATATGGTTCAGAATGCTGTTGAACATTTAGTTTTCGAAAGGAAGGTATTGAAAATTATCTTTGATGCCATATACGTTGACCGTGAATGAAAAATCAGATACAATGATCTGTACCAATATTGCTTCTAATTCCAAATATAGCTGTGAGGATCCGTACAAAGCCCCTGAGGATGGATGAATCTTTCCCTGCTCAAAAATTTTATGCTATTTATTTTTTTTTTTAAATTATTATAGCTTTATTTCAAGGATGGGCACTGTCTGTAATTTACGTAATTTACACGTAAATTTCGAAAGTAATTAACTACATCCATATAAGATTTTAGTTGATTACGTAAATTACGTAATTTACCGACGTAAATTACATGTAAATTACGTAATTAAAAATTAAATACTTCACTTTGCACATTCATGCTTTATTCTTTTTATTTATGATTGCATTCATAATTTGAAATATGAAAAATAAATTATTTCACTTGCTGAAAAGATGGTTCTTAAGGGTAAGATGGTTCTTTCATCACTCATCTTGGTAAGAAGGTCGTTCTTTCAGACTCACTTGTAACAATACTTAAGAAGGTCGTTCTTTCAGACTCACGGTCTGACTTGTAACAATACTTGCTGAGAACATGGTTCTTCCAGACCCACGTTCTGTCTTGTAAAGACTCTTGGTGGGAAGATGGTTCTTTCAGACTCATGGTCAGACTTATCAAAACGCTTGGTGGAAGATGATTTCTTTAGATTCACTTTCTTCTGAGTTCTTTCAGGTTCATGGACTGACCTGTAGATGGTTCTGTCAGAGCCACTGTCTAACTTGTTGCGACACTTGCTGAGAAAATGGCTCTTTCTGAGAACTAACTTTTTTGTAACAGTAGTCCGAAATGAGACTGAGACTATGAACTAGAACTATGGACAAACTTTCTCCTGACACTCGTCAATAATGAGAAGAAACTGTCTGACTTGTCACGACACCTGCTGTCGAAGAATTAGATTTCTTTAGATAGTCCCCAATTATGAGATAGTGCCTGCTAACGAACAAACTTTCTTGAGATAGAAACCACCTATGGCATAGCTCAAATCAAATCTTGTTCTCCTGTTCCAAAGAAGTGATCTTTATCAGTTCTCAAACCAAGTCTTATATTGTTCTTCTTGTTCTTCTGTCTATAACAAAAAAACACCTATGACAGTCATGGATGGGCAAAGTACAGTATTTAATTAACTACTTACGTAATTTACATGTAATTTATGTTCGTAAATTATGAAATTTACGTAAATAATGGAAATTGTGTTTGGAAGTAGTTAATTGGGGGGGGGGTAGAACTTGGTTTTAGACATAATCATGAGAATCATCCACTCCTCCTTTCCAGAACTACTCATTCATGAGTGGATATTGTCTGTAATTTACATATTGAAGGAAATTTTACAATTAACAACTGTAAGTTACGTAAGCAGCGAAAACGCTTCAGATTTCCCTGTATGTTCCCTGGATGTAATATATGTAATTTTAAATTTTAATTTAACATCGCTGGCGTATATTGCGTATAAATTACGCTTGTATATTATGTAAATTACAGTCTATATTCTTATAAGAACATCAAAAGTTAACAACAAATAAAATCTCAAAAATATACATTTAAAACCAATTCAATAAAAAGGAAAATTTAATTATATATAAAGCCCATAAGGAACTCCCACGAATTCATAAAATCTCCTTTCAGAAAATAATATAAAAAATCAATAAAAAGTACAAATTTCATAGAATTGAGATTATTTCGTTCCACAAAGCTTCATAATATTTTCAAGAAAACCAGTTTGTCGACAGGTTTCGTTCCATACGATTCCATACAATTGGAGCTGAGGTTTTTTTTTTAAGAAAGTATAAAATAAAAATTTGTTAGAATTGATTATGGAAATCTGAGCAGATCACGTTTCCTTTTCTTAGAACAAAGTTCTATTGAAAACTTGTAGATAAAAGTTTTAAAACTTGTAGATAAAACTTTTCAAACAAAAATGTAAATAATTAGAAAAAAAAAGTTAGGAACGCCATAGAAAAAATTCTATTGTTCAAAATATTTATTATCTTTCCTGTTTACAGTAAAACTAAATGTATATAGAAAAAAAGTACTTTGTTTAGTTAGTGAGTCATATTTGTGGCGTTATCATTTAATTACTGTTTAAAGTTAGTAAATGTATTACGATTTTTTTACAATTTAAATATTTAAGATTAACTATTTAAATAGACAAAGTTCAAGGACGATTTTTAAGCGATTAGATTTATCTAACACAATGTCGTTAATCAGTGATTAGCGATGGTGATGTTTTTTATTGAATTTCTATTTTTATATAAAGGGAATTATTTGTTTTTACTGACAATAAAAAAATACACAAATATAAGGTATTCTTCAGCATCTCTCACTAAATAGAGATCCGACTCTGGAAACTCAGACTCTATTAACTGTTCTAATTTTCTCTTGTTAAGAAACTTTACTCAGTACCAAACCATTCGCAACCTCTGATCCCCATGAACAACAAGAACAAAACAGATGTAGGACTTGGATGATCCCGAAAGGTACAATGTCAAGTCGATTCTCTGCCTTCATGAGGTGGAATCTGAGGGCCTGATATACGCCAGTATCAGCATAGATGGAAGGCAAAATTTCTCGGATACAAAGGACGTGGATTATACCGACATCGATCCGGAAACGCATTTGGGAGTATGGGATCTGTTCTTGGAAAGTGATAATATAAAAAAACACATGTAAAGCAGAATCACAGCATTTCTTGTTTTACTTCATTGCTTGCTATCCTTCTACAGAATCCAGCTACAACAGTATGTCTATCTGTTGATTTCCATGAAGGTAAGTATACTAAGTATACTCATCTGATTCTCTGGCGACTCCTTATTGTTACTCCTTATTCATAATTTAACGTCGGCGGATGAAAGAGCCTAACTTCCTGAACAATATAGTAGTACAGGTAGTATCAGCTGATGGTATAGTTTAACATTCATCTAGCGGATAACTGCTTAGGTGATTAAGCTCAACAGACATTTGTTTGCAAGCTCTTAAATTCAACGCCGATGTTATTGTCTTTTCTCGTTTCAGAACCCAAATAAATGAAGCCATAGTCTCCAATGATGACGATTGGCCCAATGATTTGTGATGACTTTGGTTCCTACTTGATAGTATACATTTGGTCTTATCTGCCTCAATATTGTCGACCATGTTTCTTTTTCCAGTTTCTGAAACTGATGCTATGCTTGCTTCTACCGAAAATCGATGAAGATGTGGGAATTTACTTTTCTTGGATTTTTCAAGAATCTGTCTGAGAGTTATGGCTAAGATATGATACATGCAAATATCTTATATTGCAACGTTAAGCAAGATGATTTGTTTCTTAAGCTCACTTCTATCATTTTTTTTAGATTACACTCAAGTTCCATTCGCTAGCCTTCGCTACTCCAGATTATTGTTACGATTTCATTGAAGATTCTATAAAAACTTGCTCTAGCTGTTTTGAGCAGTTCGGGGATGGCGTACCTGCAATTTTGTTGTTTTTGAAAGCTTTATCCACCTCGGCTCTTGTTAGTGGAAAACATCTTCATTCTTTTTAAATTTCTGGGACTGTTTTATTTCAAGGGGCGTTCTATCTTCATTGCCGTTTAGTAGTTCTTTACAGAAATCTTCCCATTCCATAAGAACTGCCTCTTTGTTCGTTATCAGGTCCCCTTTTTTATTTTTACAAACAGGATGTAGTTCTTGAAAATCCTTTTTGCTAACGATTTACTTTTTCACTACATCCAAGAGATTAGATGAACCAGAAAAGCCAAGCATAAAAACTAACTTCTATTACATGACGTCTTTTATGAACAATTGTATGATGGGTAAACAATGAACTTCACTTGCATTGTAGATTATATCGGAGCAATATAATAGAAGACAAGATACAATGTAGAATCAACCTGTTATTAATATGAACGGAGGATAATAGTAGTCTGGAGAAGTAAAAAAATTCAAAAGAGGTATCATAAGAACATTTTCTTATATACATATAATACATCTTACTTTCAGCTGTAAATTATTATCATAAATAAGCATTTATTGTTCTTTTTTTAAAATATACATATACATTTATTTAACATTAATACATAAAATTATTGTATACATATGAATTTAAACATTCGTTATATAATTTATGTGTACTCAATTTCTTTTAAACTTGTGAATTATTAAATAAAATTTAAGAAACAAAACGACTATCGATGCAACGGAAAATATGAATGAGAATATATATAATTTTAGTAGTAGAGTTCATTTAGAGTACATATTGGAAACTACTAAACAACTATCGATGCAACGGAAGTTAATACAATGGATACAATAAACGACTATCGATCGATACTCGATATTTAACGATCGAATTTGATGTTTGAATAAATTCATGGAAGCTACTACACAACTATCGAGGCAGCGGAAGTTAATGGAACCAATAAGTGACTATCGATACTCGATATTTAACTATTGACTATCGATACTCGATATTGAACGATTTGATTCCAATAAATATTTACAAAAGGTGTCACGTATATTCGCATGGATGATAATCAACAGAAATCACTCAGAGATGCAGCGATGGGCATAGATGGGCAAAATGTATATTTGCATTAGTTACCTAATGTAAGTTACGTAACTTACGTGTAACTAACCGTAACTAATTCGTGAAGTTAACAACGATTCTGATAAAGTTTTGTGCATAAATTTGATTTTATTTATATTTTGTAATATTTTGAAACTTAATGCTACTTTATTAAAAATTTTAAATAATATAAATACATGTAATTTACATATTGAAGGAAATTTGGGGGGGGGGTTTTTATATTTTTTATTCAAATTTTAATGTAAAGCCTTTGATTTCAATGTAAAATTGTATCTAAAAACTTTCAGATACAAAAAAGAATCTTTTAAATTTATATAATTTCTTCGATCTAAACTATTTCAATTTTGTGTTTATTCTATAGAATTGAAGTATTATTATCAATGCTATAAATTTATTGGTTATATAAACGTTCTTCTAATGATAGTTGTTTTAAAACCAAAAAAAAAGTATGAGACCAAAAACAAATTAGAAATATATCTCTTTCATTCAATATATAAGTATATGAGATCTACCTATATAATGGTTTGTAACGTTTGATTGATTTCTTAGCGCCATCTATGTCTATGGATTCTATAGGCTTATAGGCTTGGAAATGAACACTTTAATATAATTATTATGTGCACTTTATTTTGTAAAGATTGACATATATAAATCAAGGGTTCAAGAAACATTGTCCAAACCCTGTTCATTTACAAATCAAGAATTTAATCTTTGCAAATAATATTTTAGAAGTTTTCATATTTAAAAATATAAATTATTATTTATAATTTATCGGAATATATTTCTAATAAATAATACTTTCAAGTCAATAGATAATGACATTTCCAATATAAAATTAAAT
>HF718996.1:523-15793 GCA_000341915.2 Megaselia scalaris
AATTAACTTCATACTTCGCCTTGCCCATCCATGTCTTAGATTTTTTCTTTAAAATTCAATAAAATTCTCGAAACTGAATTTGATTGGTAGAATGTTATTTGTTTTAAAATGACATAAGAATGGGGAGCTTTTAAATCAGTTGTTAGTTCGATAGACTCTGTAAAATATATAGACTCTGGAAAGGACCTGAGGTTCCAAATTGAGAAAGTTGGAGTGATGAAATTTCTTTAACCTGGGCAAAACACTATATAACCAACTCATTTGCCACATACTAGATAATACTAAATGTTTAACTTAAAGTTTGTTTGTTCCTTATACAAACCCTCATCGTTGAAGCTGGTAGCCTGAAACGTAGTACATTGTGTTTCATATGTAATCAATATTTTTTACATAATGTTAAGAATCTATAAAATGCAGCACAATGAAAGTTGGAAGCTTATATTTGGTACATAATAGTAAATGTCACATATGTTTTTTACATATCTAATTAATATTTCTTACATAATGTACCTATTTCGCGCAACCCAGAATTCATCTTCAGACATGGAACCACCCAAATNACATAAGTAATTTACTAAATACTTCGCTTTGCCCATCTATGATTCCAGAGATACGATCAGTGAAACTTCTGCAGACTCCTGTCTCACCCCTCTATAAAATTTCTCTCCATTAGCAATTTCATAAAGTTTCTGTCTATGTACCTCCTTCCAGGACCCAATTCAATCCACTGAGATATTCGGACTTCTTAAAAGAATTAAAGTCAAATCTCATGGAAGTCTACGGACATGTCCCAGCTTCAAATATCCAATACAAACAAAACCAAACATTTCATACATAGAAATAAAAAAATATGTAAAAAGAAGGATAAATTTAATATGCGACTGTTTTCCCTTCAGCCAAAATTTTCGCATAAAAAATATCCTAGAAAGGATACAGTATCGTTTTTGTTGAAGGGTGCGCGGCGTGTTTTTGTGGCACGAACAGAAAGTATGGAGCAGAACAGAAACGGTGTGGCAGAAACGAGAAATCTTCCGGTGAAATGGATGATATATGGCCGTGCCGGGTGAATCCTATAAGAGTTGCATAAGAGTCTTTTCTCGTTTCTGAGTTATATAAATTTTTAATATAAAAAATCGATATACTTTTTGGGGATGGTTTTTATTTGCTTACTTTTTTGTTTGTTTTAAATTCTCCTTTTTTTTTTGTGGTCAAAAAAGGAAGATTCTCTTATTTTGTTTTTGTTTTTGTTGATTGATTATGGGGATTTCTTAGAAAAAATACTTCATTATTTACCATTTATAAGAGACTTTCCTTTAATTACTTTGTTTAAATGATTTTTTTGTTTGTGAGAGTCCTTGATAAATGGATAGAATGGCATATTTTAATTTATTTTATAGCTTTATAAATATTTTATTTTAGGGACTTCTTTTTTGTCACATATATTACTGGATTATTTTTGAATTTAGTTATCTATCAATCAGACAGTTTTATTTTTGCTGTGAAATTCATAATCTAAATCAACGGATTTCCAGTTGGCCTCCTAGTTCTCTAATGGCCAGCTATTTTATAAACATTTTTTGTAGTATTGCAGGTTTTAAGTTATTAATTTTCAATTTTGAAAGACTTTTCCTGTGAAATTCATATTCTAAAACAACGGATTTCCAGTTGGCCTCATTAGTTCTCTAATGGCCAGCTACTTTATAACTTTTTTTGTTGCATTACAGTTTTATTTTACAATTTTAAATTATAAAAGATTTTCAATTGGAGCACATTGAATATAGATTGTGCTCCGATGTTAGTACACAGTAAGAACCTCAAGTCTATGCCTAAAAAGTGTTGATTTGATGAATGTTTAATTCTCCATTAGATACATATATTACAACTGAAAGTAATTAATATGAATTTAGTCTATCGGCTTAGCTTTTGTTATTCATGGATAAGTCAAGTATTTAGTTAATTACTTACGTAATGTTCATGTAATTTACGTCTTTAAATTACGTAATTTTTGTAAATAACTGAAGTTTTGTATGGAAGTGGTTATTATTTACGTAAATTACGTAAATTGCATGTAGTGCCCATCTCTATTCTGATTTCCAGTTGACCTCAGAGTACAGTAATAGCCAGCTACATTATGAAGATGTTTATGTTTAGTTCGCAGAATTTCAATTTATTTAGCAACTTTTTAATTTACTACATATTTTATAAGTTTTTAACTAGTTAATTATAGATTATTCTCCAATTTTAGTGAACCTCAAATCTAAGCTCATAATCCCAAAAAATTTAATGTCTAAAATACATATACCTAATAAATATGAATTTTAACACTTACCTTGTGGTTGGTTTGATTTTTGCTGTGAAGTTCATATTCTACAATAACTGATTTCCAATTGGCCCCATTAGTTCAGTAATGACCAGCTACATTATAAATATTTTTGTTGACATTACATGTTTTCAATTGTTATTTTTCTATTTAAAATATGTTCTTTTTAATATTTTATGTTGGAACACATTAAATATAGATTCTTCCAATACCAATTTTAGTGTATAGGAAGAACGTCAAGCCTAGCTCAAGAGCCAAAAGGTTTGGCTTCGATGATGATAATAATCAGTGACCGAAGCAAGGGTCATTTTTTGCCGTTCGCTTGCTTATTTTTTAATTGAAAGTGTTGGGCTCGCTTCCCTTTTCATTCAGCCTTGACGGCTTGCTCTGTTCGCTTGCTTATTTGTATATTTTTTCTAGTGTTTTTAAAATGGGCTCGCTCGCTTCAAATTCAGCTAGGCTTGACTGAGCTTAGCTTGGTAAAAGTTAGAAAATTGAGTTTTTGAATACACAAACGCTCGCTTGCTTCGATGTCTGATATTAATGAATATGCATTTTGTCACCCAACAATCGGTCTGCTCGGTTTTTTTGTAAGTGAAAATCGCGTTCTGTAATGAGGGACTTCCAGTCTGCCTCATTAGTTCAATAATGACCAGCTATATTATAAAGATTTTTGTTTGCAGTAAAAACATCGAGCCTTCGAACCTATGAATTGATCAGTACTTTCAAATTCAACCGATTTCCGGTTGGCCTCTTTAGCAAAATAAGGGCCAGCTACATTATTTTATTAACATTTTTTGTTCAGTATATTCCTATTGGCGGTAATTTTATAAATTTGTATCACAATTTAACTTCCTTTTCGGAAAATCTTTCAACCAAATCAAATCTTTTAATTCCTATAAAACAGAACATCACGATTACCTTTAATAATCTCTCTACTTAATTTATTCCAACAATCAGCTTTCCACTTGTCTAGGATTCCCATGTCACCACTTTCCTTTGCTCGCTGCTGACATGACTAGGACCTTTTAGTAAAACTCTCTGGTATAATACCTTTCCTCAGTGGCTTTGTTGATGGATGGGAGAGTATAGGAATCCTAGTTAGAAAACAGCATGCAACTGGAGAACACGTTTTGCATAAATTTATTTTAATTAAATAAAGGACGTTCAAGGATACTATGATGTTGTAATATAAACAGATTTTGACTTTTCTCTTCCATTACGCTTGACTCTTTAATGTTTCAAAGCTTTAAGGAAATAGTGTTATTTTAAAGAATTATTTGGAATTTAAGAAAATGGACTTTTTTTACTCACAATCTAGAAAATATATAAATCAAAAGCTATAAAAACACTTAATAAGATGCCTGTCATCCATGAAATTAATAATAGGAAAGTACTCTTTAGCTGTTATGTCAATACAAACAATTTCCTATAAATCAACGGAAATTTATAGCAATATCCTTATTCCCATATCCATAATGCGTTTGGAAATATTCTATTCACTCCAATACAATATTTACTCTTTCAGAATAATAGAACTCATATAAAGCAGTACCGTGTAAGGACCTGAAATTGAAATGTCCCTCGATATTTCCTCCTAAAAAGTCATTAAATCAAAAGGAAATATAATAATTTTGAATTTACAGTGATAAATTACCATCATTAACCGCACACTTTACATATGTTTCAGGGCTCATGTGGATGCGGCAAATCGTTCAAACCCATAACCTACAAATGTTGCACACACAAAATGATGATTTTCAAAAATAAAAATTATGATATTTAAATTTTCCTTTCTACTATATAATTTTGGGCTTAGAATTTGTAAACATAAATTTGAATAGAAATTTGAATTCAATTTCATAGAAAAAGGATCAAATTCCTATCAAATCTAAAATAAATAATGCTAACGATTTAATTCCCATCATAATCCAACTAACCCCATCTAGTAAAATATGGAAATAACAAACATTTAGAAAAAAAATTGTAATGTCTATGGAAAATATATTCAAATTTTATAGCTTCTTTCATTATCCTTAGACCAATTTACCCCGCAATATATAAAGGAACTAAGTTTCTTTCTTTCTCCGTTTGGTATCCTTGAAAGGAGGACAAGCCACATTCATAACTATCCTTTGGTGGTTTTTCACTTGAAGTTTTTCTACTTTTTTCACTGAAAGTAAATTAGGTTTGATTTTGAAAACTTATAATTTTTGCCGGTGGTTGTAGGTAAACGCTGAATTAGAGCTGATTTCAACACCTAAAGATTGGCTGGTAGGGTTAATTTGTAAAAAAAAATGAGAGGCCAAAAATATTGTTTTACGCTATTTCCGGTTAGCCTTTTAAACTGTCACAACCAGGTGTTTTTATATATTTATTTTCTCATCTTACGCTGCATTTTCTTCCATCGCTCTTCTCTGTGGTATTACCTTTATATCAATATTTTGTTAATAAACAGACATCCAAGATTCTCGTCTGAATCTCCGGTGAGCCTCTTTATGTGTCACGACCAGTTGTTTTTTTTTTTTTATTATTTTCGCTTCATTTACAATTGAATTGACTCGCGCTTCTATTTCTTCCATTACTATATTATAGTTCTTCAAGTTTTTTGTTTCTACTTTTTCACTAAATACAAGTTTTTTTTTTTTTTTAATTATAATTTGGGGGGGGGGGGAGAGATGTCGAAAAACTATCTCAAATATAGTAATGAATAAAGTATCTATCGATTGTAATTTATCGATACTCGTTACATTTCATTAGACCTTACACGTTTTCCAAAATTACAAATACATTGAAAAGATGTTCCAACAGGAAAGCTATCTGATACATTTCTAAATAATAATTTTCGTTGCATCGACTCTCTTTCCGTTTCTTCGATTATTACTATCAAAAAGGGCAAATTTCTCCAAAATTTAATATTTGTTCAGATATTGATGAAGTCTGTCAATTGTAATTTATCGATTTATTGTTTCCGTTTCATTGATACTCATTATATTTCTGCAGGATTTACATACCATAGATTGTAATTTATCGATACTCGTTATATTTCAATAGGTTTTATGCGTTTTCAAAAATTACAAATATATTGAAAAATGCTACCTAATCCATTTTTTATTAATTTTCGTTGCATCGAATCTCATTCTGTTTATTCGATAATTACTATCAAGAAAGGTAACATTTCTTCAAAATATGCTATTTCTTCAGATAGATGATAAATCAAGAATAAAGTATTTCTAGGTTGTAATTTATCGTTTCCATTTCATTTTCAAAAATTACAAATATATTGAAAAGATGTCCCAACAGAAAAGCTTCCAGGCTTAATTAATTTCCGTTGAATCGATTCTCATTCTGTTTCTTCGATTATTACTATCGATAATCGTTAGGCTTCTTCAAAAATTGCTATTAATTCGTCTTTAATATATTTGTTTTTACTGTTTCCGTTTCAATGATACTCTTTGTATTTCTTCAGAATTTACATGCACAAGATTGTAATATACTCCTTACAATAATCGTTACATTTTTTGAGCTTTTAAAAAAAATTATAAATTTATTGAAAATATGTACCCACAGAAAAGTTATCAGATACCCATTTTATATTAATTTCCATTTCATGATTACTATCGTTAAATGTCTTCAAAATTTACTATTAGTTCGGATAGATGATGAAGTAACGAATAAAGTATTTGTCTTTGTGTATTTGTATTTATTACTTCCGTTTCATTGATACATTTTATATATTTTCAGGATTTGAATATTATTCATTATAATTTATCGATACTCGTTACATTTCATTAGGCTTTATGCGCTTTCAAAAATTTCAAATATATTGAAGAGATGTCCCAACAGAAACGCCATATGATCCATTTTAAATAAATTTTCGTTGCATAGATTCTCGTTTCGATTATTTGATGATTACAATCGACAGTCGTTAAATTTCTTAAAAATATACTATGAGTTAGATGATGAAGTCATGAATTATGTGCCCCCGATCGTCATTTGTCTATGTATTGTTTCCGTTTCATCGATAATCGTTGTATTTCTTCAAGATGTACATACATCCAAAATTTCTAATAAAATGATTTTTTTTTCTGAATTGCAATGTTGAAATAGTTGTTCAGGAAGCTATGGTTTGAAATTCATTGATTTCTGATCCATTTTTAATTAATTTTCGTTGCATCGATTCTCGTTTCGATTCTTTGATGATTACTATTGACAGTCGTCAAATTTCTTAAAAATATACTATGAGTTCGCATAGATGATGAAGTCATGAATTATGTACCGTCGATCGAAATTTTTCAATTTATTGCTTCCGTTTCATCGATACTCGTTGCATTCTTCAAACCAAAATACATTACAACCAAAATTTGAAATATAATGATTTTTTTTTAATTACAATGTCGAAGTAGTTGTTCAAGAAGCTATGATTTGAAATTCATTGATTTCTGTTGCAACGATACTCGTTATATATTCCTGGATTTTCCTACTTCAAAAGTTTAAAAATTGTTTGGAAAATCCTGCCAAAAAAGGTTACCCGAAAGGCAAACAAATATATGAATAACAAGTTTCCATAGATCTTTATAGTTGTACAAACTTTTAAGTAAAAGCTACTTGGTTCATCTGTAAATCAATCCTATATGTTATAAGAAGTTCTCGTAAAAAATATAAAATAAATTTCTTAAATTACATATTTACATAAAAGTAATGAAGCGCCGCCCGCCTTAACCACTCTAGTACCGATAAACTCTCGCTTCATAAAGCCAGTCAAAGCCAGAGGAAGGGAAAAGTATAAAAGATAACAAGCAACATTATTACCCACTTTTGTTATCCTTTTGAAAGGATTTTATTGTTTTAAAAAAAAATTTTACACTCTGGTTAGTAGTTGATATATACATATATTTATATATGTAATTATATTTGCTGGTGCTGCTGCTGGTATTTTTAAAGGATATGTAGTTAAGTTACGTGATGTGAAATTGGCAGGATATAAATGCTATATAACATATATATCACAGAATTCCTTGCATTGCACTATATATTGTTTTCAGTTGCATCACACTTCATCCTTTACATAAGCAAGAAAGGATTTTTTGAATTGTGAAAAAGCAATAAATCAAAGTAGGTGGTTCTGGATGGATTTTAGGGTGTTCACATTTATATACTTTCGGATGTAAAATTCTGAAAATTTTCTTTAGATTGATGCAAGGTAGACTCCAAGAGAAGATTTAAGATATGTATTGTATGGCCACAGGAGTCTGTAATTGACCCCTTTGAGAAACTTTTGCTTCTATAAATGCTCAGTTTCATTCGATTCTTCAGTTAATTTCTTGAAAGGTGCACAACTATAATATAAGGCTAAACTCACTAACATCTTCTTAGATGCTGATAATCATTCGGCAGAATCCAGCTAAAAACAGTATACGCCCTGTTTTCACGGATTTTAGTTCTTGACTTTCATGAAGGTCCTTTCCTTCTCAACTACATTGCTCTCAACCGACCACTTCTCACTCCCTTGCATTATCGTCCATCCTAACACTTAGTGCTGATCCTTTTAACTATATCATTATGGATATGTAGTTCTTGAATGCAATCTATAGCAATTTCAAGACGTAAATTTAAGTCCAACATTTTGAGCCAGCTGGTGGTAAAATCGAACTTTGGTTCTGCTTCCATTGTTTAGTCTTATTAGACTACTAACAGTCATACTGTTTGCAAGTAGTAACCGATGTTATTTCGGATATCACTTCTACTATAAGTCACATCTATAAATTCTTTTACCACACCGATAATAAGTATCAAAAGCCGAAATTTGGTCCCAATGATTCTTGCTGACAGATTTCCAGCTATCATGATCGTCCCAAGTAAGATGATTATGAGGAAACTACATAACAGATCATCCTCTTATAGTTTCGAACTTGACAGATATTCGTCTGTAGCCAAACGCTTCAATGTCCTGAACTCCGGTCTTATTCTAGTCCAGAGTAGCCTTGAACTCTAGGCAAAAAACGAGGAGAGAAATGAACAGTGGCATTCCTTGAATTGCGGTAAGATTGTTTCAGATGAGAAGTTGAATTGGGCTGATAACAGTTTTAAGCCATATAAGTCAGCTAGACTAGATGGTATCTTCCTTACAATGCCGTAGATTTCCCTGGATTAATTCCGAGATAAATTCTAGGACATTTTCAAAGCCTCTATGAGGTTATGGCTGCTTACAAATCTATGGAAGGAATTCAAAGGACTATAGACCTATTTATTGGTTAAGACAATGGAAAAGCTTACGGTCCACTGATTAAAGTCTTCTATCTGAATGCCAGCACGCATATTGGAGAGATTAATTTTCTGAAATAGCTCTACATGTTATAATAGGCTGCTTAGAAGAAGCATTAGTGCTTTACTTGGCCCAGTCAAGGTAAACAGGCAAATCGACTTCATTTCCAACAATATAATCCCTAAGAGGATAATAAAGATGCTATAAGTTTGGATTCTTCAGTATTCCATGCAGAACTTGTAGCTAAAAGGCATGCATTCTAAGTGAAGATAGATCAATATGTTGTTGACAGGCAAGCGGAAGCGAAATTCGCACCAATACTATTAAAGAGAAGTTCAGGTGCAAGATTCCACTTCCCCAAGAAGTATTTCCAGTGACATTTTGCTAAGTTGTTGTTAAATTACCGACCTCCCTTTGTAAAGTAAATGTACTTCCTTGAATATAAAAAAATCTAGAGTCCCCCTAATGGATCCTTTCAGCAGGACTCTTGGAACAAAGTATGCTCACGTAAAAAATGAAAACTTTACTAACTGTCCGTCTATTCTGTTGATTAATGTCCTACATTTTATTTTTCTCCGAGCTTCTCGTCATTTCTTTGTCATCTGCTTGATTCTTCGCTCAATCTTCTTCAAAATTCTTCGTTTTTGCCACTCTACGACTTCCTTATAATTTAATGGCATATCGCATATTGTTTCCAGAAACAATAGCTACACTTGAAACAATAGATCTAAAGCGCCTAAAAGGATTTATTCGTCTTCCTCTTCAATATAACAATTTTATATGTATTTTTTTCAAGAATAGCTATGAGATTTACTATGAAATTATTTGTATTTCTATGTTTTTGAGATATATTTCAAATATTTATATACATTATTGTTTTATAAATTTAAATAATAAAATGTTTTATGTTAAAAGGATTCTAAAGAGAATTGTAGCTATTCTATTTACGAATGTCAGTAATTGAATTATAGCCTTTGGCAAAGATAACCTATTATTGCACATGTTTTTGGTACAACCGAAGCCACCAAGACGTCACATAAGTAGGTCACCCATATTTTAGAACCTTACGAAGATTCCAGACAGGGATGGGCACTGTATTTAATTTACGTAATTTACATGTAAATTACATAAGTATTAACTACTTCCATACAAAACTTCTGTTATGGGGGGGGGGTTCTTTCTTCCCAAATATCTTGAGTTGAATAATGATTCGTAACTTTTGTTTTACTATTGAAAGAATAAAAAACTATCTAGAAGAACAATACAATTAAGGTCGACACAATAGATGACTAAGACCGGCGAAGCCGGTCGTGTTAGCTAGTAAAAAGGATACAACATAAACAAAGTTTTTTAACTAAACCATTATTTTGAAATTTGTTTTTATAAGTGATATGTAAAATCTATTATTGAGATAATTGTATAAAGGTGTTTATACACCAATTATTCTATTCCTATGATCATCAAAGCTAGTAATGACACCTAGTTATTTATATTTGCTAACTAAAACTTTTATTCACGTGAAATATAAAATATTCTATTTTTTTTTGTAGATACTTTCAAAACGAAATGTCAAACAAATCAGATTTATAATCTCAAAGAGTTACATCCTATATCGTGACATCAATTACCCCAAATCCTATTTGAAATCTGAAATTCGAAAATCGAACAAATCTCCAGTCAAACGTAATATGCATACCCTTTACTTTTGGGGCTCACATGAACAAAAACTAACATAGAAATAGTTCCAAAATAAAGCATGGCATAGGAACCAGAAATCCAATTATTTGGAACCATTCCCAGAGATTGCAAAAAAAAATATCTATAAAAAAAACTAAATATTAAAATAGAAAATATAATTTATTTTTTCCGTTTCCTCTTTTTATATATATATATATTTTTTAGTTCATGTCACGGTCGACAAATTTCCAACATCCAAAATGCTCTTTTACAGGAAAAAAGAGCAAAAAACTCTCTAAAATTATAAAAGTATATCTTTTTTTTGTAATAGTTTCCTATTGTTTTGTAATAAATATAAATAATATGGAAATGAAATTAATCAAATCAATCCAATTTTAAAAATATTACAGCCAAATATCGATGTCTCAGCTTAGAATTGAGCAAAAATTCTGTCATGTAAAATCAAATTCACATGACTTTGATATTTTTTTTCTTGTTTATAATCAAAGAAAAAACAATTTACAAAACATCAATTTGAACATCTTGTGTCACGAAAAACGAAACACTTTATATTTTTGCAAACATGAAATTTTGGTATATATTTTCTAGATTTATTTTTATTGTAAACTTATAGGGGAAGATGGGAGACATTCTTAAAAAAGATGTCTTTGAATTGTGTTTAGTGTATACAGTAGGTAATTGAGATGTTTGGTAATAATCTATAATTATCTTTCTATGCTAATAACGAACCCATAGGAGCAGCTTCTTCATTTACGGACAAGCCTTGACTACCTCTAGAGATCTAGAACTTATCTCCGTAAAAATATCAGACTTTTAAGGAAAGTAACTTGCAACACCAGAATCATGTTGAAAACAGGACCAATACAAGACCTAAATAAAGTACTGGAGAAATATGGCGCGAACTGCTCTTCAAGTGGTCTGATGGACAGGAAAAGGTCCTTCGAATCATGAGCTTGGAGTTTTGGACGCCTATTAACGAAAGGTTTTGCATGCTCCAAGTAAAGTCAAATTCTACAACATCATATGACATTGAGCTGATAACGGTGTAATTCAATTCTAAAGTAGGCAAAAAGACATCTTCACGGTATGTACAGTCGATATCGTTTCCTGTTCCTCAATCTATCTTAAAACTTTGATTTCACCTGATGGAGGATATTCTCGGCCAAGAAACAACTCTCAGCGTAAGTTGAACATTCCATCATTGAGCAATGTGGACATAGGACAACGCTTCCCAGTGAGTTGAATATCAACAAACAAGGCCTTCTCTATCAAATAAATCTCCAAAAGAAAACCAAAACAGCCCAAGAATCGTACAAGAACAAAAGGAAAAGTTGGCAAGACAAAAGAAGCGTCGATTTTAAAAGAACCAGTTGGAAGAAATGGAAATTCCAGGAAACATATATCAGTCAGGTTTACTCCAGTGCAGGTGGGAAACTAAAAATACCACTCGCGGACCAAAGGAAAGGAAGGAAATAACGAAAAATTATTACTCCAGGTGGAATCCGTAAATCCACTCGTTTCGAACGACAGGTACATGGATTCTGGAGACCCCACCCAACATTTTTTGAGTTCATGCGTAGACATGGAGATGGAAGATGATCTTTTGAAATCATCAGAAGATGAAGAAAGATGGTGATAAGGGACGACGCAAATTGGACAAAATAGTAGAAGAATCTTCATCTACTAGTGAAATCGAGTCACAAGTGTACGAGAGATACACCTACTACGTCCCAAAGATCTGTTAGTGTTGAGAAACACAGAAGGAGTGTATCTAAACAGAGATTGCTAAAGGAGGAGCTAAAATCAGCTAGTTTCTAAATTAAGAAGACTGAAGAGTCAAACAAATCTCCGAGTAGGATAACCCCTGATGAACTTAAGAGGTACGAGTGGGCCCTGGGGTTTGTTAAAGAAAATGATGTGGTTTCACCTAAATCCTCTTCCAATTTTAAATATTCAGACTCGTCTAAAAAGAATAGGTCGAAAAGGTCGCTGGCAAAGTCTGATCGGGTGGTTAAAAAAACTAAGGGGATCTCACCCATAGGTCTCGTCAGTCTGCAGCATCACCGTCTAAGTCGAGGTCAGGCACAGATACTAGAAAGGACAATTATACTGGGAATGCGCCCCGAACTTAATCCAGACGATCGAGTTAGATGGGTCATCACCAAAGATCTGAGAAAGGGGAAGGTAAAAAGCAGAGAGCAGAAGAAGATCCTCGTAATACGTTCTGCTTAGACCATCTTCCCCTTAATAAAGTCCTTATACAGGACCTGAAGGTCTGCGTTGTAGTCCATAGTCAAATAGATCTAAGGATTGGTTGAGAGAATTACTCAAGAATTGAAACTTTTATTTTCGACTCCCTCTTCCAGTTCATTACGAAAAATCCGAAGGGTCATGAACACTTCAGATCCAATGAAAAGTTGCGGGGCTACAGAGTAATGGCATGAGACTGCCAGAAGTCAGTGGTAGAATTGGTCCTCAACAATTTTCTCCCAAATTCCGTACAGCGGAGAACTGAGGTGGACAAAGATATTCAACTCCTGAAAAACAACAAGAGCGCAGGTACATATGACATCCCTGCAGAGGTGTTTAAAGCAATGGGATCAGGTTTGAACAGTGAATTCTACCAAATTCTATTGATAAATGAAATAATAGCATCATCTGTCCTATCCGCAAGAAATCAGACAAGAGTGACTGCAAGAGGAATCAGTCTGCTCAACATCGTTAGAAATTCATCGCATCCATCTTGACTGATCGCCTGAAACAGCATGTACTACGCATTTTCAGATCATACCAATGTGGATTCATGCCTGGAAAATCAAGATTCGGTCAAATTTTCACGTTCAGGTAGATTCTTGAGAAGACCCAAGAACACCAGGTCGATACGCATATTTTTTTCATTGCTTTTAAGTAACCAACCAGAGGTGAGCTATATCATGCAATGGACCATTTTGACATCCCAGAGAAGCTCATCAGACTCTACCAAATGATGCTATGGAACACATGGAGTTGTGTAAGAGCTGCAAACGAAATTTGAGCAAGTTTCCAAATTATGCTTATTTTTTAAGATACTGCTGGAAATGATTATTAGAGCGGCAAAAATCAGCACCTTAAATATTATCTTCAACAAGTCTAACCAAATGTTGTTATGCCGACGATGTTAACTTAATTGGAAGGACAACGACAGATTCCAGGATCATGAGAACGAAGCCAATCAATGAAAGCCAACTAACCAGATTGGTAGAACTAGAAAATGGCGACGCCAAAGAACTGGGAATAACTAATTGGAGAGTTAAAGCAAGGGACCTGGAAGCAGTAATGTTCTTAGCTGGATTCTGTCAAAGAATCATTAATGGAAAGAATAAGGCTCTTGGAAATATTGAGTATCAAGCTTTTTGGAAGCGCAACGTTTTAAGACTGTTCATATTGAAGATGCGCTAGACTGTTTCAAAGACAAGAACTTATTTATTAGTCATATCTACGACCATTAAGAGCTCGTCATAAGCTATGAGACTGTAAGATCTATTAAGATGGTTTAAAAGATTCCTTATTTGCAGAAACTGAAAGATGATCAAATGGTCTCTGAGTTAGAAACATTCAAGAGAATAATTGCTTGTAAATCTTGTGATTATAGTTTACAGAAATCACAAGATTTCTGAAGTGAAGAAGTGTATCACATGCAACCGAAAACTA
This sequence comes from Megaselia scalaris, assembly GCA_000341915.2. Lineage (NCBI taxonomy): Eukaryota > Metazoa > Arthropoda > Insecta > Diptera > Phoridae > Megaselia > Megaselia scalaris. The sequence continues at coordinate 14,497 of HF718996.1, forward strand.
CAGTTCTTGAGAGAATTCGTTCTATAGTTTCTTAAATCTCAAAGTTTATAGAAAATTTATAACTAGCTTACTGCCCAAATCAACTTCTTACTGAACATATCCATCGAAACATTCGAAATTTGCTCCGAATTCCCCTATTTCATAGATATAATTTCGAAATCAAAATGTAGTCGTCATATGTTGAGGTCGTTTCTTTGACGTTCTTGTAAGGTTTTCTTATATCATTTGTAGTATTTTCATGGGTTTAAGGGTAATAATACATTTTCCTTCATACCATATGATTTAGGTTATTGTACTTTTGGTATGTGTTTTCTCTTTTAAAATAATTTAATTAAATATTTTTAATGTTTAAATGAAATTGAAAATCAATATAATAAACTATACGATTCAATAATAGAAATACTTCTAAAATGACAATGAAAATCAATTTACTGGACAAACGAATGAACAATTTTCCACTTAGTAGCCAATAACATTGATTGTTCAATTCATAATAAAAAGTTAAAAGGACGAAAGAGCATTTCAATCTAATAATATAAATTTTTAGAACAGAACATTATTTGATGTTGCAGGTCGCAGTGCTACCATACCTTCCATACACTTCAATTTCACGTACACCTGGCACATGCCACGAAGGTAGAAAGGCGAGGAAGACGGAGTAGCTCGAACCAATAATAGGAATCAAATCGATTTACCTCAATGCAACTCAATTCAGTGCTGTACTGTGCTTCCATTATTTGTGGCAAGAAGCACACACAAAAGATGAAAAATGACATGTTTTTCTATGAAACTGCATCCTTTTCTTCTCCATATTCTACTCGTTTTTTCTACATACATAATTTTTACAGCACAAAAGCTCGAGGGTCTTTAAAATGACATTACTATAATAAGAGTGTCTCACAATGCATATGATGTGTTTTCTTTTTAGGGTGGCCTTCAAATTTAAATTGTGTTGGAGAAAATATTGATTTAAGATTGTGACTTTTATGAGTTTTGATGGTAACTTCCATATATTCATAGACTCCAGGGATACTGAAGTTTGCCAAGCATATACTATTTATAGTAGTGAATCAAGTTTCTATCGATGGTCATTTATCGATTTTCATTTCGTCGATACTCGTTGCATGTCTTCAGAGTTTATAAAATTAAAAAAAGAATATGATGGAAGATCTCCCAACAGAAAATATATTTCATAATTTTTTTAATTTATTTTCGTTATATCGATACTTGTTACATATCTTTACTATCTATAGTCTTTAAATTTGTTCTGGGTTTACTTTTTTTTTTTTTTTTTTTT
>HF719076.1:4046-14134 GCA_000341915.2 Megaselia scalaris
AGTTGTAGAACTATATTATTGATTATTTCAGATATTATAGTTGTATAATATAGAGAATTATCTTAATTTATTTCTCTGAGAAGAACGATGATGATAACGAATATAGAGAAGGTAATTATGCAATGGGAAAATTTCTTCCAAGAAGTACTGGAGCTGGAGCAAGTTTTAATAGGATACTCCATCAAATCGTAACAAAAATTCAGAGTAGCGAAAATATGCCACAAGAATGGAATTTAAGCATAATCTGTCCAGTTTCCAAAAAGGAGATAGAAGTGAGCTTAAGAAGTAGAGTAATCATCCTGCTTAATGTTATCAACATTGTTAGCCATTGTTGGGTGCGATTTTCTACCATAATACTACTGTTCCAAATAAGCATACATAACGTCTAGATCTTTGATTCCATCATGTGTGAAAGGCCTAATTTACAAGTAAATTACGTAAGTAATTAAATACTTCCATACAAAACTATAGATATTTACGCGAATTACATAATTTACGGAAGTAAATTACGTGTAAATTACGTATGTAATTAGCTATAAACTTATACTTCCATACAAAACTTTAGTTATTTACGTGAATTACATAATTTACGGACGTAAATTACGTTTAATTACGTATGTAATTAACTATAAACCTAGCTTTGCCAATACCTGAGAACTTAATTAAATTTGGGAGCCGGAGTTATGAGTGGAAGCAACATCATAGAAGAATCATGGTCGCCAACAGATGTCTATATGTTTTTATATGGCTAGAGAAAACTAATTAAACTTAGCTACTCTCTCTAAGATCCAAGGTAATGCTCTAAAACTCAAAGATAGCTACGAGGAACTATTTGTTGTTTTAAAAAGAAAGATTCTTCCTGAGACAGGGAACTCAAATCTGAAGGAAAAAGATTGTACTTTTCGATTTCTTATATATAAATTATTCAGGTGAAAATATTTCTCTGCTTTGTATGGTACTCCTATTTGTACAAATACAATGGTAACCTGGTAGAAAAAGCTAGTAACTTCTATGTTGGAAAACAGTAGCAACATATGCTTGATTTTCTCTCAAACATAACTCCATTGTGTATATAATATAGGGAAAATGCTGACTAAAAACAACAGAATCTAAACAAAAGTAATGAAAATGTTCGCTGCTGGTTTTGGTATTTTTGTTGGTCATCTAAAGTGTACATTCATGGAGTTTCATTGTTTTGATTCCTTTCTGCATTTGATGAAGAATTTTATATTTTTTTTTCAAAATGAATTTTTAATTAGTTCTGTTGTGGAATTTCTTTGATCTGACATAAAGTTGGAATGCGTTCGATATTCTTACTTCTTTTCTACAATTCAAGAGATTTATAGATGAACATTTACAATTGAAAAGAGTTTGTAAAAATGGGAGAATAGTTCGAGATCTTTAAGAACGTGGATGCGAAAAAGTCAAATTTTCATTCACTTCACAGGAGAAACAAAAAAGAGGCCTATCATTATTAGAATAGAATAGTCAAACGTAGAAACCTTATTTGCTTATTGAACAACATTTGGTAATAATGACTTCGAAGTCCAAAAATCAATTTTATCATTTATCAACTTTATCCTATTAATTTTTGAAGAGAACTACAAAGGTCAATTAGGACAATGTATGGTAAGAGAAGATTCAAAATTGAAGGATGCAGAAAGTCCCGTTTTTGGGCCCTAAAGAAAACTCGTTTTATATGCAAGTCTGACAATTCATTAACACATTAATTTGCTGGGTCCGGTCCAATGAATTACCAGCCTAAAAGGATGTTAGTTCTAGTTTCACAGAGTTTTGAAGTAAATGTGCTTCCTCCCAGCAAATCCTTTTATTATGACAGTTAGCAAATAAGAAACATTTTCAATTCCAATAATTTGATATGCCTTGGAATTCTTGATACTGTTTATTAAAAGACTGGTGATAGAGTTGCTGTTCAATGCAATCCTGGATATTTCCACACTGAACTAGAATCTCTTAATTAGGAATATCAGTATCATAACCATATGCAAGTATACTTACTTAAACTTAATTTTTTAATAATTATAGTAACAAAATATAAAGGAAGACAATATAGTTCTATAGATCTGGTTTACCTAAACAATATTAGTCGGAAGCTTTAAGTATGTGAACTTTACTTTGAATCGTGTCGGAAGTAAGAATGGTAAGCAGAGAAGTTATTTTCATGGAAACGTTCTCAAACTTTTCCAGATGTGATCTTAATGAAGATTTCATTCCATAACATCCATTGAAAACAATAACACATGGGAGTTAACACTTCTTCTTTATGGAAGAAAGGTAATCGGTTCCAAATGGGTGTTCAAAATGAAGTCGGATAGGGATGGTTCTCCAATTCAGTACAAAGCTCGATTGTACCTGTTGCAAAGTCTGTCACATTCAGACTGCTGTTATCGTTCGCTGGAGTGAATGGATACAATGTTGAATATTTTGGCGTTAGTTCTGCTTTTCTAAATGGGAGCAAAAAGAAGAAATTTTTCTTAAAAAACTTACCGGATTTGAAAAAAAAAAAAATACAAGGTGTACAAACTAAAAAAGAGTTTCTACGGCTTGAAACAAGCTGCTAGAGTTTGGAACCAGACGTTTCATTCTGTGTTGATCAAGTGTGGCAGGAAATCAAACAGTGATTATTTTTGCTCAATGAATGGCAGGAAACACAATTTGGTGACTTTGTTTTCAACGGAAGCAGAATTCGTTGCTTGGAGTTAATCATGCAAAGATCTAGTTTGGATGAAGCGAGTTTGCAAAATGTTCTACGATGACCTTGAAGACTTTGTGAAATTGTATACCGATTGTCAAAGCTATATTAAAATAGTGGAAAACCTTTTAGCCAGAGAACTCAAGCTATCGATACACGATATCATTACATTAAAGACATTGTCGACAAAGCTGAAGCATATTCGGAATATTGTCTAACGGAGACAACATGGCTGATATAGTGGGTGCTTTCGCACATCAGGACATTGTTAGTTGCGGAGAAGTTTTGGTTATTCAACTCATGTTTGTAGGGTTTAGAAGAACAAGAATAGGACGGCTTATAGTTTTAATTTTTTTGGACATCTTCTTCTTCCTATTGATTGAACTTTTTGTTTTCTTATTTAAATTGTCTTTTATAAGGAATTGACTTTATTTTATAGTGGATTTCCAACAAAAGCTGTATCAAAATCGTTGCTACATTAGATGCAGGTAGGAACTAAAATTGGAAGTTTAATACTTTGGAAGCTGTACATTTCTCTCCTGCTATTTCTTAAACATCCTGCTCAAATTGATTTTGATAACAAACCATTCTCTGCATTTTGGCTTAGAAAGGCTTTTGTACACAGAGGACTTTTATAACAGTTGTATGCAATGAACATCAAATCACACTGCTCCGCGTTGATTCCTACAAGAAATTGAGCGAATGATCCAGTTCGTAAACATCCATAAATAAGAAAAACCATCTAAGCCTAGCTGATGCTCTCTCTTTGTCATCAAGGACTTCCCTGCTGTGGATGTTGTCAAAGTACATCTCAGAAACAACAGTTAAAACAGTGTGTAAAAAACATTGGATTTTCTTTAAATATATCTAAGATAGGAGTTAAAACAATTAAGCAGGTACTTGCCTATGCTGACAAGCACCAAATTGATAAATTATCTGGCAGAGTGGTCAATTCCTTCCTGAGTTTGCAATATGCTGTAGAATGCGTGGGTCTACAGGAGAACGAAGATAAACCAAAATACATAGTGTATACTCCGATTCATTCCGTGATAGAACCATAGTCCCTAAAACATCTAGGTGGTAAAAATGTTCGGAGTTACATCCAGGAAGTTACATGTCAGACGTAAGTACTCAAATAAACCAATCATAATAGAAAAAGTCTCCCTAAAAGCAAAGTAAAAAATATCTCTCCCAGTAAAGTATGAGCAATGATCATATTCGCACAGGGGTGGGCTCTGTCTGTATTTACGTAATTTACACGTAAGTTACGTAAGTAATTAACTCCTTCAATACAAACATTAGGTTATTTACGTAAAATACGTAATTTACGGACGTACATTACAAGTAAATTATTTAACTAAATTAACTAAATTTCTCACTTTGACCATCCATGTATTCGCATTCTAGAATAGATCTAGTTCAGAACTCCGAACAGTTATAACAAATATCTTTAGATAGAAACTATCCTAAAACACAAGACCTGCCCGATGGCTTCCAAATGCTTCTTCGATCAAACCATATATCAAGGAAAGTAAAAATCTTCAAATAATATTCTGTCCAATGTCCAAATGTCACACACATAGCAGGTGTGTCACTACAAAGGTAAAGTATACTTAACATTTGAAACCTCAACTCCATTACATTGTATAATAATAGTAAAAAGAAAAGTCAAAAGCCAATTCCCACTGAATTCCTGTATTGAATTGAAAATCAAGATGAGGAATAATGTCCAAAGGAATATATTTTTGGTAAAATTATGCAAAGCACTGAAGCTGAAGTTCACTCGTTTATTCCCAAACTAAAATTCATTCCAAGAATTTAAAGGACTCATTTCCATTAAGTCAAATCCTTTACTATTTTCTGTTTGAAATTTAAATAACCAGCAATCTTTGTCGTTACTATCCTATCCTATCGTATCCTTTTCATCCTTTCCACTTTATAGCTAAGAATTTTCCACTTTTCTCCAGCGAATTTCAAATTAATAAATAATTTACATCTTTTAATTTATGCAAATGAGTTTGTGAAAAGGAGAGATAAACTAACAGAGAGCTGTGCTGAAATTTCAAAACTTTCCATCCAATGACCCTCGACTATATATATAGATTCTGTGCCTGTACAATAGACACAACAAAAGTAGAACTAGTGAACTCTAAAAAATGAATATATTAATTATTCAAGCAGGTCATAGAGGACTCACCTTTCCAAATCCTGTTAAGGAGTTTGTTGTTGAATTGTCTTCAATGATTAAATCGTTTTTAATGGATGGCCTGCCCATGGTGTTGTACAACCGAAACTTGTCAATGACACAAATCTAACACCTAGCATATACATAGATCTGAGGACTCCTAGGGAAGAGCCCAATGTATGACCACCTCCTAGTCCCATCAAAATTGCAACTTCTCCTTTTAAATGGGTTTGTTCCATTTCATCAGATGATTCCACAATTCTCATGTATCCTGTCTTGGAAGTTAATCGTTTGGCCTTGTCGATACCTTCCAGAGCCAATTGGACAGCATCCAAATACTGAGATCCACAAGGAACTGTTATTGGCCAAAGCACTGCTCCCACCAAATTCTTTCGAACTTCTATTATATTAGTTGAAAAGTTGGCCTCCTTTTCTTTTGTTGTCCACGAGGAACCTTCAATTAGAGGTGCTTCAGTGAGGAGTCTCCGAATAAAAGCCATTCGAGCTTCCAAAAGCGAAGACGATCGAAGTTGCAGAATCAATGGAATACCACCAGCCATTGTAACACAAACCAAAACTGCACAAAGAATCACAATGAGCCTTCGACCTTTGGAACTTTTAGGTTCTTGATTACATTGCTGTCCAGAACCTAAAGCCATACACTCCTTGCTCTTGTACATTGAAGATGGAGTTTGGAGACCACCATTCATCATTTCGTTAGATTTCACAGCTAAATTCAGTTTTTCACTTTGGAGTTTTGTGATTTCCGGTGGAAGTTCAATATCTGCGATTTCCGTAAACACAAAGCACGTTTGCTTGCAATGGGGCTGATGCTGGGAGTGCATTTTAGTAGCTTGATGGTGTGGAAACTCTGTATTCATTATTTCTTTAATAAATTTTTACAAATGTTTTATTTACTAAACATAACAGGATTTATCTGCAAGGAAAAATCAATTCAGGACATGCGTGATTATCCTTGGGAACACTTTGTTTTGAAGGAATTTACTGTTTGATGATGATTCTGTTAACGTACTTTTGGAATTTAAATTTTGAAAAGTCTTAACTTCTCGCTGACTTATATGAGCAATTTCTAGCTTTAAATATAGAAGTCAGCGAGTCCCGATGAAATATTTCCACACAACACTAGTTTGAACATATTCTTAAAATTTGGAGGAAGGTAGAAGTGGACATTGTATAGATAAGGATTACAGATCTAGCTCTATTAATTTAGATTCAAACCGATTTTCCAAGTCACAACATGTATACTGGAAAGGAGAATCAACAGAGACAGCACTACATACGGTGGTAGGTTGTCAAGGGATCAGGTTGAGGGTGCGCTTTAAATAGTCAGGCAAAGGAGAAGGGACTAATATAAGAGACGGTCTTTTAGGTTACCTAAACTTGATGATAAAGCTAAAAACAATCGACAAAAAGAAGGCATGATACAATAGCACCATCAGCAAAATGTAGGGATTAAATCCACAGATCATAACCGCATCTGCCAAGGAGATCAGGAGACCAAGGAAAGGAGTCTTCATTGAAGAATTTGGATGCAGGCAATTGATACAATTAGACAATGAATGCTCTGTATTCCAGACTGGAATTTTAGCAATAAAATTATATATAATTTTATCAGACTAGGAGAGCTAGTCAAACAGCTCTTAAGGCAGTAAATTCAAGGACAAAGAACTCTACTTAGTCTGGTCCTGCGAATTAGAGCTAAAAGTTCAGGGATAATAATCAAGTAAGATTATGTTGAGTCTCTGGTCATGAAAATGTTAGAGGTAAAAAGTAGACCTGTTTGTAAGGAACAGATCTTCAGCAGGTCCACCTACATTTATTGAAGGGGACATAGGAAGGGGATCTATTTACATACGTATGTATATAAGTCCATTCTCAAAATAGACCAACTATGTATGAAAGCTTCCCATAAAGGGAATACCTACTTGACATTGTTGCTGATGACATTTCGATAGATTCCTGTCTTAACAGCTAAGCAGAAATCTCCTTTTCAAAGATTAAGAGTATTTCACTCCTAAAGCTGTTAGATCCCAGATCTCGTTATAAAGCTTTATTTTTGTCTTCCTGCATAGTTGGGTTGATCTAAGCAATCAGTTATTGCTGAAACCGATTGGATATAAATATCCTTCTCTTTTCCTCTACGGAGATGTCGGTTCTGAATTCTCACTCCTCTGCTTGAGAGCAATACATTACATTTCGTTTTTCTTAACATTAAATTAAAGTCCGTCCTTTGTCATCTTTGTCTCTCAGCAACTTTGGATCTGTTTCAAGGGAAAGCGAACGGTCTCTGTAGTATTGAATCCTGCATTTATGAACGTGAGTAAACCTGAATACAGAAGACAACAGGGTGTCTCGGATAAGTAAATAGAAAGGAATATATGTATATCGACCGGGAAACCAGATAACGGAAGAAACGTACAATATTACAACTATTAGCCCGCCAATTCATCAAAACCCAATTCGGTATTAGTGATCGATTCCCTTGCTCCAAAGTTATATAAGATAATTCATACATAGGAAGCATGGAAGCATGGGCATGGAAAAGCCCACTCTAGCCTGATGTTTTTTGGTATGGAAACCTCTGCTTCCGCTACAGTGTCACACTGATATAAGCTGTGATCCTCTATTTAACCATGCCCTTAGATTTTGTAATCTATTAGATGTCTACAATATCCAAGTCAATGTTGGACGTAAACAGTATCAATTCAGATCTCGTTTCCCTGTGTGTGTTTTCCATAGTCAATGTGTAGTTAAACCTAATAAAGAGCTAACTGGAGCCCATTTATGCCGTCAATTATTTGTGTTAGCATTGGTTCGAGAGATTTCAAATAAAACCTATAAGGAACAAGGACTTCTATTCCACTATCTGACTAGGCTATGTCACTCTTTAAAACACTTTCAGAAATGAATTACATGTCAAATATTGAATACATGAATTCTACAAATTTAATTTAGTTTACCTGAGTTCTTTACATGAATATAACGTAAGTAATTATTTACTTCCATATAATTTACGTATCTAAAGATGTCTGTAAATAACAGGAAAATTGTGTATGAAATTAATTTTTTAGTAAAACATTTTTTTTTGTTTATGTAATAAACATTCTTAAGATTTATAATTATTTACATTACAGCTTTAAATATATTTTCAATAATATGAACACAAATCATATTTCTATTTAAAATTTAAACAATTTAAATTACATTAGAAGTTTAAATTTAAAAAAATCCATTTAAAAATACCGCCAATTTTTATCGCCGGTAATCTCAGACAAGAACCTAACAAAATCTATTCCCACGTTCAATGTTGCCGTCCAAAAAACAAGAAGAAGACTGTAAAATGTGCAAAGGCAGACGAAAGTTTACCAAAAACCTCGCAAAAATCAACGCGACATTTAAAAAGATTGTTTTTTTTCCGCGCTTATGAAATTTTTCGATTTTTTGCAGATAGTACGAAATGGCAACGAGCGCAGAGTTGGAATGTAAAAAGATTTTGGTTTTCCGGTGCCTAAATGCTGTGGGATTCAGTGTTGCCACTCAGTATTTCCTGCTTGCCGTGTTCCTCCTTTTTGTCAACTTCAATTTGCTGCATCCGATTTCATGGATTTCATCAACAATTGGATTGGTGTTTTCTTTCTACGCCTGGTTCTGCATCATGCCATTGATAGGAGCAATCATTTGCTATGGAATCATCCTAGGAAATTCCCATTTGGCCAAAAGGAAATACCACAATTCCCGGTTTTCATGGTTGTGTGCAAAAGCTCCAAAGAAAGGTGTCTTTTTTGCACTTCATGCTTTGGTGGGGTTCCTTACTGCCTGGCTTTATTCCAGATTCCTTGGAGATGATTATCGGTGAGTTTTGCAAAAATATTGTTATTTGTGCAGCCACAATTCATGAGATTTTTTAGATTCCGAATATAAATAAAGCTATTCTAAAATATTAAGATTCCTGCATTCTTATGTTGGATTCCTAGGTTCTCGCAATTGAAGTTTCTTGATTCAATTATTTCTGGATCTTTAGACTATCCCTAATTTGTTCACGTCATCATTTACTAGGTCCATCCATCTGGCACGGAGGCGACCTTGTCCTCTGTCACCCGCTGGTTTGTTGGAGAAGACTCTTCTTGCTGGTAAAGTTGGCTCCATTTTTCCACATGATTTGCCCATGCTAGAAAATATATTATGCTCAGAATCTTCCTTTTGAAGACTAACAAAAGTTTAGTTAGACTTTATATTCTTATCCTTAAAATCCTTAAATATAGTGTTAATTACCAACAACCATAGGAAAGGTGATTTGACTTCTCATTGTAGAGTCCCTCTTCTAGCGTTCATAGTAATGGTGTTAGCACCAATGGTTAAATTAATTCTACGAGTCACCAACTTTTTGCCAATCCAATCATTAATTGCAGGATCAACTCCAATATCTGAAAGAGATGTTAAGGTCGCAGCTACGTTAACATTATTAAAAGCACCTTCAATATCCAAGAAAACCGCTAAAGTAAATTGATTAAATTTAAAAGAGTGCTCAATTGTTCTGACCACTTCATGGAAATATTAGAATCATTAAATAAAGTTCTTATATGTTGATCTAGAATTCTTTCCATAGCCTTTAAAAACCAGATTTACTTACTTTACTTTTGTAGCGACGAACCTTCAGGCAGGTTCAGCTTTTTTGACAAAGTTTCTCCAGGCGCTTCTATTTTGAGCTGTTCTTTTCCAATTGAGTATGTTAAACAACTTTATATCGTCTTCCACCAGTTTAAGCCATGTTTGTCATCTCAGACGTTTAGCTCTGATCTTTTGGACAACGACAACGTCTGGGTGTTGGTACATTTGTTTTCCTTGATAGATGGTTTAATCGAAGGAGCCTTCGGAGGACTACCTCGATATTCTAGGAACCCATGGTGGTGATTGGTTCTATTGCAGTGTACTTCGGGGTGGAGAGCATGTACTTTGTTTTGTCTCAGTTTACCTGTAGACCTACGGATTCTGCAGCACGTTTCAAACGCAGGAAGGATTCGACTACATTGGCAGACGTTCTGCCAATAAAGTATATATCATCTACATAAGCAAGTACCTGGTTTAACTTGTTGAAGATTATGTTGCCGATGTTGATATTTGCTAAAACCATAATCAATTCAAGTAGGATGTTGAAGAATGACCTTGTCA
>HF719339.1:4870-16008 GCA_000341915.2 Megaselia scalaris
TGTTTACTAAAAATAAGAAAATGGGCGTGTCGACTCCTCCTCTAACCACGCCCACTTTTAATATTGTTTGTTTTTTTAATGAAAACTAAGAAAAGGTCGACTCAGCCCCTAACCATGCCCACATTAAACATGTGTGTTTTTTGACTAAAATAATAAAAATGGGCGTGTCGACTCCGCCCATAACCACGCCCACATTAAATATTTTTTTACTAAAAATAAGAAAGTGGGCGTGTCGACTCCTCTAACCACGCCCATTTTTAATATTATTTGTTGATGAAAAATAAGAAAAGGGCGTGTTGACTCCGCTCCTAATCACGCAGACATTAAATATTGTATTTTTTGACGAAAACTAAGAAAAAGAATGTGTCGTCCCCGCTCTAATCACGCCCACATTAAATATTTCTTCTGATAGTCTTCAATAGTAAGAAGGTGACTTTCCAAGGAACCAATTTCTTTTAGTGAGGGGACTGTCGAAGAGCAAACTTTCTTCTGTCACTCCCCCAAACAGAATGTCGATTAACCAAACAGAATCAACAGGAGTTTCCTTGTCGATCAATTTTAACGGAAGAGATTCTGCAGCTCACAATAGCCCAGATCAAGAATCCAAGACTTGATTCAAGGCCTCGCCTTGATAAATAACGCCTTATTTAAGAATATTTTGCTTTAGGTAAAAGAACAATTTAAATAATATAAAATTGACAAATATGTCTGTTACAAAACAATGAATAAAATAAAATAATATAAATGCCAAAATCGTGAAGAATACAGCCTACATTTCTTAAGCAAACCACGCTTCGGAGCGACGACCATAAAATGTTAAAGCTACCTGTCTTAGAAAAGATAAAACCTTATAAATCAAGTAGATTATTATGGTTCCAAGGTCATAAAAACCGACAACATAAATCATTTCAAGCTAATCATCAGAAAATCCAAAGCCCTAATTACTTTATAAAGTCATAGACTTGAGTTTCACGCTTCTCAACTCAGTGTATCGTTTACATCAACCTGACTACCCAATTAACCATAAAAACTGCCATTTCCAGCCAATTAATTATAAACATTTTCAAATAAAAATCTATAAATGAGCAGAAAAGTAATAATATTCTTTTAAACGAAAATATAACCCATTTAAAATCAAGTTTGTAATTGAAATATGACGCAAAAGTGTCGATCTAGATGCCTTTAGACTCTGTGACGAAGATGAGGTTCTGATATACTTGGTTGTTCTCAATTCTTGAAAATAGAAACAATTACAAAAATAGAAGTTATACGCATTTTTGTCATTTTTATTTAGAAATTTTATTTTGGAATTGTAGATTTTCTAATTATAGGCAATAATTGAAGTATTTCTGAAAATTAGCAAATATTTTATATAAAATTAACTTACAATTATACGAAACCACAATACGAATATCAATGACCAATAGCTGAGGAAAAACCGCAAATAGGTCAATTAAAAATCTAGTTCGGGTTTGTGTTTTCTTTGGAGATTGATTTTCCTTTGATTGTTTACAGTTTAACACCTTTACCTTTTACAATGAAAAAGAATTGTGTACTTTACTCGCTATTTCTGGGAGTGTCTGACGGTTTCGTTAGGTTGTCCAGTTCGTTTATTTACTTCTATTGGCAGGGGTGATACAAATACATTTCATTATTACATTACAATTTTATATTTCTTTAGGTGTATGAAAAGTCCCACAAACCTAACATTATTCATGTAAAAAATTCGTATTGAATCAATTGTTTATTTATAAGGAAAATATTGTAGTTTTTGGAAGATTTCTTATTAAAGTTAAGTAAAAAAAGCTTAGTTTTGGCTCCTCCCAGGTAAATGAAAATAATCGACTTGCGCTTATTCTCGCCCAAATTCGGCTGAACAAAAATTACAAGAGAAAAGAAGAATTACAACACAAAAAATTCAAAAAAATATATCTATCCGAATTCAGAAAATCTAAGTTAAAAATAGGCTTCAACAAGCCGCTTTTTCAGAAAAAAATGTTTACCTCACTCAAAAAAAGAAGGAATCTACTAAAATATCTTCAGTTTTGAGAAAAATCCCATAGAACTAACATTACTCGTGTAAGAAATTGATATTGCAACACTTTACTTTATTTTTTGTTTACAAGCAAAGTAATGAGATTTTTGCAAAAAAAGCTTAATCTGTGTACTTTAACTTTATTAAAAAGTTCTAATTTACTAATAAATTAGATATAGTAAGAAATAAATCTACTGAAATATCCTGTTTTAGGAAAAGTCCTAAGAACAAATATCTCTCTTGTAAGAAATTGATATAACAGCACTTGACCGTATTTTTAATTTATAAGTAAAATAATGTAGTTTTTGGAAGATTTCTTATTAAAACTAAACAAGCTTAGTTTGTGAGCATCAAAAAAATAGTTTTACCGACAAGCATCCCTAAACATTTGCCATAGTAAGAAATAAGTCTATTAAAATATCTTATGTTTTGTTTAAAAGTAAAACCATGAAATGTTTGGAAGATTTCTTCTTGAAGTTAAGGAAAAATGGTTTAATCTATGTTCCTGAAGATTAAGAGGAATAGTTTTACCCAGAAGCTTTCTTTTATATTAGCTATAGTGAAATATCATCAGTTTTAGGAAAAGTCCAAAAACTAACATTACTCATGTAAGAAGTAATTTTGTATTTTATTTACAAGCAAAATAATGATTTTTGTTCATCTACGTTCCTTAACTTTAAGAAGTCTAAAAAATATGCAAATCTAAACTCTATGTGAAAGCTTAGAGTTATTGTATTATCTCCTAATTCTGAAAATGTCTAAACTAATAACTGGAATTTTACGAAAAACCTTCTAAGCAAGCATCACTTTTCAAAAACAAAGGTGATACAACACTGCTCTGTATTATTCTGAAATGAAAGAAAAAAGATTTTTTTTTCGCTAAAATCTATAGAAAAAGTTACTTAAGTATGTAAGAAATGTAATTAACAGTCCCATTCTGTAATTCACCGGAAAATTGGTGGAAAGCAATTTCTCGCAATGTGATTCTAACGGCGATAAAGTTTGTGTAATGCGGGTTAATGGCAACCTTCAACCGCTCGTTAAACATTGATTTCATTCAATTGATTTATTGGCTAGCAGGGAATATTGTGTGACTAGGTGGGAGTTGAAGAAATTGAGGTCATTTCTTTATTTTGAAGTCAAAAATGACTGGACTGTCCATTGATCTATCCATTGAATCGGAACATAAATCTTGTCGATTATGTTAATGACAGCCTCACAGTTTATGCAGTTATTTCTCAATCACAATGAAATGATGATGAGTCCGATGACAGCATCCTAAAATGGCATACAGATATTCGTCGTTTTCAATTCTTTTCCTACCCATCCAGCAGACCATGTCATCTAAACGTCTGTCTTTTGTGGTCTTTGCTTTGGAAAAGAACTGTGGGAATGGGCAATTCGATACTTTTATTTGCGTGTTTTGTTGTTTTATGGGATTTTTGCTAATTTAATTTAGAAGGAGTTTTTTTTATTCTTAGAAGATAATTATAATTCCCTTAGTTTGACAGTTTCATGCTTCTACAATGTTTTTTATCCAATCTGCTTATCTGCTTTGGTGAATTTTCATATTCTTTAGAAGCTTTGTAAAATATTGTTTGTAATGCCGGATTTGGATTAGTTCAATATTCTTTAAGTATGGAGAAAATATATTTTAAAAATTATCTCATTTCGTATTGACAGGTATAGTCGATATCCAAAAGGAGCACTATTGAAAGGGATTCGCCAAATTAAGTCTCGTATAACTTTCATTACATTTTTAACATAATATTATAAATATCAGAAAAATATAGTAAAAACCAGCATTACAAAAAGCGCACTATTGATAGAGAACACCCCTTTAAGTATTAGGTAGTGCTCATAAGGAAGTTATTCTCTATAATTCGGAAATAAATTCAAAATCAATAAATTTCTTATGGAAATGAATTGAAAGGAAAGGCCCTAATAAGGTGGGTAATACCCAGATTATTTAAAAACGCGCACTATTGGCACTATTAAAGAGATTAACATAATTAATATTTTTGAAAATTGAAGCTTTTCACAAATATGATATGAAATCCAATAAAATCATTGATATAGGAAGTCCATCCCACAGTGCCATTTACACAATACGTCAGACAACACAGAAAGGAATTCCTTTCATCCATGGTTTACCAAATGCCAAGCATACAATGAATGCTGATGTCTTATACATTTAGAGATACGTATTAAGGATCTCCGGACTTATCTATAAGGCTTACCTGGAACAGTCTCAACTCGAAGAAACCGCGAAGCAGCAAGACCAAAAACATATTATGTCTTGTTGGTTTTTATAGTCCTTCTAAATATGGTCAGTAGCGGCTATTCCACATTTATAAATACATTAAGGTACACTTTGAAATACATTTCACTTTGTGCAACATGTTTGTAAATGTCTTGGAACCACTTTGTTTTATGTTATAGGGCTTCTCATAACTTCTTCTCACTGTTAGCTCTACGCTTGGTATTTCATAGTCCAGGTTTCAACTTTCTTATGTTCATTTTGTATTTACATTGTAAATTTGCTCGTTTTTATTCATAAATTGTTCTCTCAAAAGTTCTTGCGAAGCGGATGCAAGGTCAAGCTGGAGTTCTTTAGTATTCAGTTCCTCGGTATTACCAAGTTTTAGCATTGAATTTGTATGTTTAGTATTTTCCGTATATTACAGTAGATAGAAAAGGTCGAGAGGTGTGTTCATTCCAGAGATTTATGGTTTGAAAGTTGAGACATTTTGAGAGTTTTATGGCTTTAAAATAAAGATGATTTTGATAGTAGAGGCGGTAAATATTTTGAGTAATTTGTATAATAATATTTGATGAATTAGTTTTCTTACCATAAATCTTTCAAAGGTTGCATTTACATTTATCTTACAAAACATTTATTGGATTTTTTACGTAATGGAAGTAAATGAATTATGGATTTTTCGTAATTTAGAAATTATTCCTAGCGGTCTAACATTACATGTCTTTTTGAGCGACATAACATCACTGAAATATTGTTTATAAAAATATTAGTTTTACTTTGCATTACTTACATAATTTGAATAAAAATATGTTATTTGTTATCTTAAGTTTTGAAATATAGATCTGCAACACTCTAATCTTAAGTAATATAACATTTCCGCAAAAGAATCTTTGAAAAAAAGTATGTTACCGACAAGAATAAAAAACTGGAAATATTCTGAACACTTTGTTTTGTTAAATAAATTTCGAACGATATGACATTATTCCGCATATAAGAGGAAAAAATAATTTTAAAAGTTTACAGGGCTTCAAAAGATTTTAATATTTAATTTTTTAATTTTTAAAAAACAATAACTTCCAGTTCATTTTTAATTCTATGCAATAGTCGCCTATATTAAAAACTTCTCCAATATAAGAATAAAAGGAACCTTTGGAGAAGTTTGCAGAAAGCCAAACGTCTGTCTGTCCGATGATATCTCATATAGAATATACCTTTTGACATTATTTCATATAAAGGCAGAAGATTTGTCTAGAGTGGCATGACATGCTGTTTTTGTTCCTTTGAATTCAATTGTTCTTTCCTCTAGAACATCTTTCCTTCTTGTTGACCAAAAATGGTCTTCTATTATCTGCAGCTTGCATCATCGTCTTTAGCTGCTTCACTTAGAAATTAAATGTTAATTTTTAAATAGCATATTATATTTAAAAAATAAAATTTGATTGAATTTTAGAATGTCGAAATCAAGATATCAAAAATAAAAGATCGAAAACAAAACATCAAAACCCAGAAAATCGGAAGAAGTTCAAAGGATATCGAAAAGAGAAAAATTCAAGAGTTCCGAAACTGATGTTTAGTCTAGTATAAGAAAAAATAACTCAATATCAATAATTTATTGTTCGAAATTTTAGTTTTCAATATCCTAAAAATCGAAATTTTTATAATTTTTCAATAATAAATATTCGAAAAATATTCTTCTATGTTTTGAAAATAGACATTTTTGTATTCGATATTCTTTTTACGATGTTTACATTTTCGATCATTTGTCCTTAATTTTAATTCAAAATTTTAGTTCAATAATTCTAGACTTTTTTTATCTTTATTTTCGATATTTTTGTTTTCGATCAATATTAATTCTAGATTTTATGTTTTCGATATTTAACCAGGACAGCATCCTCTTTTTTCTAGATATTCGATATTTTTTCGATCTTTTGGTTTTTGATCGAAAATTTTTTTCGATTTTCGAAAAAATATTTTTATGGTTTTACCTATGTTAAAAGGATAGAAAATTAATATAACAAAATGTTGAAAAATATAAAATTATCGAAAATTTCATTTTCTATAATTTGAAGTTCGACATTTTCGAATTCGATAATTTTCAAACTTTTTTTTTCGATGTTTTGGTTTTTAAAAATTAACAAATCGACTATTTATATTTTTTTCTCAAAATTGTATATATCCGATGATTTATAATTCGATTTCTTGGAGTGTTCAATTGGCTTGCTTGTCTTCTACAGCTCTTTCCGACCAAGACCGTATTTAGAGTTAGAGCTAGTTCTTTATATATACTTAAAAGTACTGAATTGAATTGAATAAAGATGATGCATTTATAATATACAAAAGACTTAACATTGTTCTTTTCTTTTTATAGGCTTGTGCTCCACGTTACGTCTTTCATCAGATGCAGCCTAAGAGAGTCGAACGGATAGAACCAGTGGGTACATGCTTCACATCAACGAATTTCACTTCTTTTACAGAATTCGCTCCATGTCGATCTCGTAAGTATACATTCAATGGTATTTTTACTTCTAAATGATTGCTAAAAATATACTTTATTTGTCTTTATTTGATCTTTGGAAGGTTTTATATTGGTTTTATATAATAATTGAAAGTAGAAATACTTCCAAAATATAAATATAAAACCTACGCAAAGTTACATTATACCAAAAGAAGCCATCACTTACCAGCTACACAAATCCTTATTAGGAAACTGATATTGAATCAGATATGTTCTCCATCTCCAGTAAAGCAGTGAAAATATTCCAATCGAATAAATTAAGAGTTTTTATTTTGTATTTAATTTGTAATTTGTCAAATTTTCGAAAACATTTTTGAAATTTTAATCACTCGAACATATAGGAATTTATACCTTGTATCTTCTCCAGCTATTCTGGTCTGTTCTGAACATGGACCATATCTGCTTGTCATTTGTTCTTTTTATGGAGAAATGAGCATGGAGGCGATCGCTGGGCTATAAATCTTTCTTTCATTGCAGCTAGGTCTAGGGTGTATCAGTTGATTTAGCCTTTAGTATTTAGCATTATTTCTTGAAAATTATGATTGAGAGTAATTGCCAATTTTATGTTCTCTTTATTGGAGATAATGACCTATATTAAGTATTGATTCATATAATGATATCATTCATCATCTACCTTACAAGAAATGAATATGTATATACTCTTCTATATTTATCATGGATAGGCATTGTAATTAACTCCTTCAATACAAAATATATGTTATTTAGTTAAATTACATTATTTGCGAACATAAGTAATTAATTAAATATTTGGTCTTGCTCATCCATTATATTTATACACCTATTTTCTTTTTCTAGATGACAGTGTTCCTATTCAAAAATATCAGCTACTGTTTACATTAGGCACTTTAGTTTCGTCTTTCTTTGTCTATAGAAGGCGGTACCCCGTTTTGGAAAATTGTTGTTAACTGAAAAACTGATTCTTCAGATATCCTTAATTCTTTACTAACTTTAAAAGTTGGAAACGATCATTGCTTAGTGAAGCCCTTCTTTGGCGCTATGCCCCTTTTTTTATATGGAGGGAGAAACCCCTATCCGGACATTTTCTGTTTATAAAATATCTCTATCTTAAAATTTTCATTTTCAATTACTACCATTAAACACAATTAAAAGTGTAAAGTTATCTTAGCTTATTGAGACCCTACTTGAGACAATATTGCTAATTTTCATTATATCCATTACTATATTTCCGAAAAATATTTGAAATAAATAATAAAGTTGTTCATTCTTAGGACTCTAAAAAAAAACATAACGTTATCTTAGCTTAGTGAGACCCTACTTGGGACAATATGGCTGATTTTCACTTATTCTTAACTAAATTTGTGGTGAATATTTGAAATAAATAAATCAAATCGCTTTCTTAAGGTTTCAATTTGGAAATACTACAATTAAACGAAAACAAAAGTATTAAGTTATCTTAGCTTAGTAAGGCCCTACTTGAGATAATATGGCTCATTTGCACTACATTCTTAACTATATTTTTTGGAAAATATTTCAAATAAATAATAAAATAGCTCATTCTTAAGATTCCAATTTGCAATTACTACCATTAAATTAAAAGAAAATAATAAAGTTATCTTAGCTTAGAGAGACCCTACTTGAGGGTCTATATCACTATATTCTCCATTATATTTCCGGAAAATGTATATTGCCAAAAAAAATGAACCATACTAATGCGGACTTTTCTATACATTTTTTCTGCGTTATTTTTAGGGAGGATTCAGTTGATTTGATCTGATGAGATGAGATAGAATGAAAGATAGATGCATCTTCAACTTAGAAGATAATGTTATATGTTCTTATATATCTTGGATTGTGTTGAAGAGTAATAAAAATCATACTTAATTTAGCAAGGAAATTAAAATTCCTAATGAGATTGAAGAGGTATTGGAATTTTAATTTTATTTCTACAATCCTTCACCATATTTGGAGTCTTGTATTGGTTTTCAATTGGTGGGAATTTAAGGATTGGCTTATGGTATTCAGTCGATTTGTTTTATGGACTGACTCTTGGTTCTTGTGTTAACCTTGTAGTTTTTTAGGTTGGTAATTTGTGGACAGAAGCGTTTCAAGGTATTTAGTAGTAGATTATCTTGAGTTATTTTGTTTTGTGTTTATTACTTTTATAAGGGGAACATCAAAGCTTGATAATTCTTAGGAAGTACTAAAATCCTTTCTAAGAAAAAGCCAGATGCAAACACATTTTCTTTTATAATCTATCATAAAAGTCTATATTGCAATGGAAAATATTAATAAAATTTACCAAAACTCCATATGGAACAGTTTCTACCATCTGGATGAAGGTGTTAATCCCTTCTAATAAACCCACCCATTAAGTCATATCAAATATCAAAAACTCCCCACCTTTAGCTCAAAATATACCCAAAGGAACAATAAATAAAACTCAGTCAATATTTCTTAGAATATCTGTTTTATATTTATTTTCAGTTCATTAAAAAGTAAACATATCGTTCGGAAGATCCTATCTTCCCCTTTATCCATGATGCTGAGCAAGGAACACAATATGCACTATGAAAAAATGTTGACTTCTTTAGACTATAAAGTCTTAAAGATACTTATAAATACTAAAAGTATTTAAAAAAAAATCTTTGAGTGTGGCACTACCATCGATCGATGTTTCTGCCACAGCCGCATTCACAGCACACGCTCTATCAACGCATCTCTTATTTCTCTCTGTTCTGTCCGTCATGATCGTTTTTAACACTTTTAAATGCTCGATGCACCGCAGATAAGAGCTGCACTCTTTTACATCTGTAGGTAATTAAATTTAGTGCATCTTTTCTTTTGTTTAATTTTTTTGTTTTTGAGATTTTGTGTAGGTGAAATATAAATTAGATTTTCTTATGAGAGATTGTTTATATCTGCGAATTGTCGGTAACTGGTGATTTTTGCTTAAATATCAGGCCACAATTTTCAGAATCGATATTAGATTTTTTTTGTTCTAAGTTTGAAAAACTGAATTATCTTTGAAAGGAGGATTTTCTATAAAAAAATGGAAGATTTGAGAGGAGTTATGTAAAAAACATTTGGGATGTAAAAATTTATTAATGTTCTCATTGTTCATCCAATACAGGATTCCTAGTTTTCTGAAATATACTGGGTTATTCTCAAATGTACTGAGGTCTGGGTTGACTTGTAAAAATATTGATGGATTCGTGGGATGGACTAAACTATTTCATTGGATATAGTTTTCATGTACTGGGAGTCTTTTTTTATTAGGAAATTTTTATATGGAACTTGATAGACTGGGTAAATAAGTTACAAGGACTGGTTAAGTGTCTTAACTCTCACTTTTTATTTACAATTGTTAGTAATGCTCTTTATGACTCTACGCTAGCAAAAAATTGGTGAAATTTTTAATTATTAGGTAAATTTTAATAGAATCACAAAAAATGGTGGACTTTTCAAATATTTTGAAGAAAGAAGAGGAGAACCAACTTTCAGCTGGTTTGATCGAATTTTAAAATATGGAAAACATATAATCTCGATTGCTTATTGATCGAAAACTAAAATCTCGAAAACCAAAAGATCGAAAATAAAGAAAAAATCTCGAATTATTAGAACTATAATCTCGAATTTCAAATAATCGAAATACAAAAGGTCGAAAATGGAAACATCGAAAAAAAAATATTGAATGCAAAAATATCGATTTTCAAAAGATCGAAGACTAAAACACCGAAAAATAAATTATCGAAANACGGCCCTACAGTTTGTTTCAGTAGGTTCTTCGTTGTTCTAGAGGGATAATTCTACCAATGCTGCCATTCAATAGCCCCCCCCCCCCCCCCCCCCCCCCCCCCCCCCCCCCCCCCCCCCCCCCCCCCCCCCCCCCCCCTAATAAGGGGATCAGATTTCAACAGTGAATTCCAAAATATTCTGTTGAAATTTTGGTGAAGCTATGTCTGACGGAGAGTTCTTTTAAGAAGCACTGTCATGCTAATTTTTAGCACTGTCATGCTAATTTTTGGGGTGTCCCTGGTTTGATCAATCTCGATTTGTTATTGATCGAAAACTAAAATCTCGAAAATAAAGATCGAAAAAAACTCGAATTATTAGAACTATAATCACGAATTTCAAATAATCGAAATACAAAAAATCGAAAAAAAAATATTGAATGCTAAAATATCGATTTTCAAAAGATCGAAGACTAAAACACCGAAAAATAAATTATAGAAAGCCAATTTTACATGTTATTTTCCCTTCTACTGACTTTTGCAGATTTCATCTAGCTCAAAACTGACGTTAACAATCAAAAACATTTTAAAATAAAACTTTTAATACAACTA
>HF719339.1:19935-30923 GCA_000341915.2 Megaselia scalaris
ACATTATCGGGTAAATCGTATGTTTTCATAACTATATTTGGCATTTAGAATATTTATTTTTGAAATAAACATTGTAAAGATTAAGACATATTCAACATTGCCGGGTAAAGCGCATGTTTTCTCCTTCCGTTGAATTCCAAAAATCATACATGTGATATTCAACATGGGATGGGCACAGTCTGTAATTTACGTAATTTACAAGCGTATTTTACATGTAAATTATTTTAACTATTATTATTAACTATTCTCATACAAAATTTCAGTTAATTACGTAAATTTCGTAATTTACGGACACAAATTACAAGTAAATTACGTAAATAATTAACTAAATACTTTGACTTACCCATCCATGTATTCAACATTGTAAATATTTTCTTTGTTCATACAACATTGCCGGGTAATGTATGTTTATAAAACAATTTATTAAATTAATTTCTGAAGTTAGATGATATCCAATATTGAAAGGTAAAACATTCTGAAAAATGAATACTTTTCATTTAACATTTACTTTTCATTGACTTTTAATATTGCCGGATAAAAGAGTTATCTGTAAAAGAAACACTTAAGTTTTGAAACATATTTATCGATATTGCCGGTTACAAAATAGTACTCTTGTCCTTTTTTGTTATGAAATGTAAATAACACAAAAAAGAAATATTACTATCCATCCAATCCACCTGTTTCTCAAAGTAAAAAATACTCTTTCTCACGAAGAAAAGCGCCTTAAAACACTTCATGTATCTAGCATCATAACTCAAAGACAAGTTACACCTTTCCACTTTGTAACAAGAATAATATTTATCTCTGTAATCGAAAGACACAAGAAAAGTATTCGTTCCACACGCGTTCTAATGAAGGCTTTATCTTCAACTCCTATTAGCCTTACATACCCTCCAACCACAAATCACCTGTTCTTGCTGAGGCGATAAATTCGAACATGGAAACAATATCTCCTGCTGGCGGACAGATGCAGATATTCTTACTTACATATAGAGATACAAGCTTGTGAAAATTACTGTAATGAAAATCCCAGTAGCTTCCAACCAAACAACTTTATAATTAAGAACAACTTTTCTAACTAGAGATACATCATTTCAGGGAATATACAAACAAATCTTATTTTTATCTCTTATTCCTTAAATTATATCTTAAAATATATCCTCTTTTAAATATTATTATTACTAGGTGGATATATATAGCTTTCATAGGGTCTGTAAACGGTCATCGTTGATTATAAATTCACTAACTTACTTTTACTTTCAATTAGATTCCGCTTGATCTTTAGCTACCTTCCATATTTTACGGTAATTTGCTGTTGTTCGTCAGTTGGGGACGGTAATTGCTCTACCAGCTATTGGCGTCACTCCATCTGGTTCAAGGTCTTATTTTCTTCTTTCAATATCCAGCAAATTCTATTCAATCGTCTAGTTCGAAGTTTCCGAACAAAGCATAGATGGCCAAAACTAGTTTGATAACTTATGTAATTTACGTACTTCCTAGTCGCTCTCACTCCCATAGAGTAAGACCTCTGACAGCTCGGAACATGTTCATAGTTGTTCTAGAGGTTTTTACACAAATCATCGTGTTGTTTAGCATCATTTGACATAGCTTGATGAGTTTTTTTGACAAGCTAGAAATTGGCACCCTAGGTGCCAATTTCCGTAGTCCACTGGAACACACTATAGTGTTATGTGGCCATAACCATATGAATCCAAGACACTACTAAGAGTTACCAACATCCGTTTTTCAACAAATCAAGATTCTATCAAGATGTTATTGTATATATGATAGAACTCCTCCATTGCAGACCAAGTTTCCATCAGCTTCGCTCCCTCCAAAGGGGCAGGATACGCTTCTTTCACGGGATACTATTCTGTATAGCTCCCTTTTGCTCCGGCCTTTAAAAAACAACTCCTTCAGTAACAGGTGATGTTTACGATGTCTTCGCTCCTCCTCGGCTGCTTTATTGAATGCAAGGCGTCTTATGCATTGTGGAAATAAGAAGAGTCTCCCTTTTGACGGTTGATTCTGATATCGATATCATTTAGCAGTTCGTTCAAAAACTCTTCCTATCGACCGGGGATTTCCGGTTTGTTGGTAATTACTGTTATCATTACAGGCACATGAAATTGGTACGATGAGTATGTTGACATTTTCACAAAATCGTCTCACCTCAATCCTTTTCGTTCCATGTTCTTCCATGTCTCCCTCCTTTTTATTCGTCTTTAGTAGCTATAGCCATATTGTATTCTGCATCTTGCCATCCCTTAAGTGTCTTGCGTTCTTGTTGACTCAGGATATGTCGAGATTCTCTGGTATAGAATAGAGCTTTTAGAAACTTGGGGCAAAAACGTTGTTAGTATACTCACAAAATGTCAGCGGTTCGTCCATGTTTGATTTTGGATCTTGGGGTGTGGGAAGAATGTACATATTAGGCTCATGTTGTAAAACCTTACGTTTACAAAAAGTATACAAAGATAGTCGGTGATAGGTACACAACGAATGACACAATATCTGGATTCAGTTCAGTTTCTTTTATAGTGCACGGAACTGGTGTTCAGCTACTACATTTCGCCCTTGTCTCTAAGAGTGGCCGTATGTAGATCGCCCACTCAGTTGCCACTATATGAAGATAGTGTCGACTTGAAATTGTGCAGTGTGAATCGGCTTCAGAAAGATTCAGATTTTTACCTTCAAACTGTTCACATTGAACTCCTGACAACAACAATTTAACACAGAAGTTATTACCATGGATGATCAAAGAAAAATATTTAGTTAATTGCTTACGTTATTTACGTGTAATTTAGGTCCGAAATTATGTAATTTATTTAAATAACTGATATTGATATATATTGATAGTTGAGTTCATTAAGGATCTCATTGAAATTTATTTTGAAATTTATAGATTCTAGAGCATTACAGACAATAGTACTAATATTAACAAACCTAATAAATTTAAACTATATTTTAATAGATTAAGTAAAAGATATTCACTAATGAATGGTTTTACATTTCAGACTGGTGATCGTTTATATATTGGCGCTCCAGGAGCCTGGTACTGGCAAGGTAATTATAATCGTTTCCACTAAAGAAAATGTTGTACATCTCTTTAGCTAGTTTTTTATTTGATTACAATATTCCCCTTATTTTTGAATTATTATATCTTATAGTAAAATATATATAGAATAGATTGCCTAGAATAGAGTAAAATCTAGATCCTTAAGTCCCATGAATCATGATCCAAATTTATGATATAGTATTTATATTTATATTCGAAGAAACTACAATTTTTCCACCCTTTAATTAGACTTGTTCATTTGAGAATTAAATCTTAAGCGAGTTGTGTGTCGAGATGATCTAAACAGCAGAATTTATTGCTTAACCCAAAGGCAAAGCTTTGGCGT
This sequence comes from Megaselia scalaris, assembly GCA_000341915.2. Taxonomy (NCBI): domain Eukaryota; kingdom Metazoa; phylum Arthropoda; class Insecta; order Diptera; family Phoridae; genus Megaselia; species Megaselia scalaris. The sequence goes on from HF719339.1 coordinate 23,340, forward strand.
CCGCTGTCCCAATCCACATTAATGCTATGTCATGAAAATATTTTTATTAAAATCGACAGCAGCGGTTAGTTGAACATGAGGCCGTGGCGGACATTTGCACTTAATTAAACTCTAAATTCTTTCAGATTATTAAGTAATTTATCTTCTTTGTCTGTAGATTCTTAGAATGGGGAGATGTTTTGTGGACATTTCATAATTTATCGTGGTCATTTGTTATATTTTATGGAAAAGTACTAAAGATTCTAAATTTATAATCCACAAGACACCTCTCCAGCTCTTGCCCCCAACCCTACAAAAAAAACTTTATATTTTAGTGTCCTAATTTTAACAATATTTTTATTTTGTTGTATTTTTTATATTCTACTTTGGTATCCTGTTGCCTGTTGCACCCCAAAAAAATACTGTGCCCTGCACGTTATAAATCATGTAAATTAATAATATAAAAATCCTTTTGATTAACTACTTTATTGCATCCCGATATTATATTTATGTTGGTTGGAACTATGTACCCATAAAAAAATGTTTTATAAAACTTTATAAAATAATCAAGGACAAGTGTGGTCTATAAACACCGAAGCAAGATACCCTTACAAGCCACAGTGGGGTCAAGATTTCGGAACTGGAGGTAACAATCAAAACTAAGAACAAAAAACATCGCTCTTCATCCTTTTATTTAACATCCTTTTTGGTTTGGCTTCTAAAAAAGAATAAATAAACAAATTAAACTGAAAAACTCCATCGGAATAAAAAAAAACTGCATAATATTTCATCCAAGCAATTGTCAGGTACCAGCCATAACATTGGACTCCCTAAGATCATAGTCGGCAATGTTGTGCCTGGTAATTGTTCGTTGCAAACTTCATCATCGTACTTTTTCTATCACGAAATCTTTTAACATTTTTTGTTATGTTTTATAAAATTGGCCCTAAATAACTGCTTCGAGCGAAATCTTTGTTGCATGGGTGTCATTGATATTAATGGGTGTTTGTTGGGAACAAAATTGTTGTTGGTGTAATATTTTGTTATGTGATGTAAATATTTTTTTCATTAACATTAGATTAAGGCAATTATATACATTTTATACATAAGCTTTTAGATTTAAGTAGCTGTAAGCTTTTATTTTTTGCGCTTTTCGAGTTTCAGTTGGGCGTCACATTTTTGATTGAGAGTAATTGAAATTCTAGAATGGTGGAATGAAAGTAAATTATACATGAATTTTATATTATACGCTCAATCAAAAGCCTTGTACATTTCTGCTTCCTAACATCCAACTGAAATGTTCATTACAAAAGCCTTTCACTGCAAAATAATGTTTGTAAATATCCAGCACAATTGCACTTCTACTTTCTGTAAAGTTCTTTTCTAATATACTTCTTTTCCCTTAGGTGCCGTTTTCTCTCAAGATATCGGTAATCCAAAACACAACGTTTTCCATACAAGAGAAAGCTCTGACCCTACGATGACTCTTACTTGGGTTACTCAATGACTATGGGAGATTTTGATGGCGACGGTGAGGAAGACGTTGCTGTTGGTATGCCCAGAGGATCCCAGTTGATGGGTAGAATCGTGATCAACAGATGGAACATGGAAAATATTGTCAATATTACTGGATGGCAATTGGGTGCCTACTTTGGATATTCCTTAGCTGCCGTTGATGTTGATGGAGATAAACTTACCGATCTTATTATCGGAGCTCCAATGTACACTCAACCTAACAATGAAGGAAAGTATGAAGTTGGTCGTGTTTACATTTTGATGCAGACCCGTCAGAAGACCTTCAAACCAGAAATATACCGCGATGGAGTTGGAAACAAGGGACGTTTTGGTTTGTCTGTGGCTTCTCTTGGAGATATTAATTTGGATGGATATGGTGATTTTGCTGTCGGTGCACCTTATGATGGACCTCATGGAAGAGGAGCTGTTTACATCTATCATGGATCTAGTTCAGGACCACTTGAAAAACCTTCTCAAATTATTTATGCTGAAGATTTAGTTGGTACAAATATTCCAAGGACTTTCGGATTCTCGTTATCTGGAGGCGTTGATATGGATGACAATGCTTATCCTGATGTAGCAGTTGGTGCTTACAACTCTGATTCAGTATTCATCTTCAAATCTCGTCCTGTTGCAATTGTTGATGCTAACACTCAATTCACTTCCGCCTCGAAATTGATTAGCTTAGACGACAGACGTTGTACATTATATCGCTTTGGAAAACAAGTTCCATGCACTGAAGTTGAATCTTGTATTAGATACGATGGTAAGAATTTGCCACCAATCCTTGACTTTGAAGTGTCCTGGGTTCTCGATTCAAAGAAAACCAGAAATCCACGAATGTTCTTCTTGAGGGATGAGAACAAAAACAATATTAGAAATTCAACTTATAGACTAGAAAGAGGAAGAAGGTTCTGCGTAAATGAGACTGTATACTTGGTTGATGGTATCCGCGATAAACTAACTCCATTGGAAGTCGAATGAGATACCAACTACGTGGTAATAAAAATAAGGTTACTACAAGGAGGAAGCGAGAACTTTTGGAGCCAGTAATTGATCAAAACAGAGAAATTATTCAAAGAGATTCCATCAATATTCAGAAGAATTGCGGATCTGATAACATTTGCATTCCTGATTTGAGACTTAGTATTACGTAAGTATTTTAAATATTTCCTAGTAGATTTATGAAACTGAAAATGTTATGCCAATTTTAGAACCGTTGACAAATTCCTACTTGGCTCAAAGGACCCATTAAGTATTAAAGTATTAGTAGCAAATAACGGAGAAGATGCATTTGAAGCTGGATTCTATCTAACTATCCCAGACAACTTGTACTACAGAAGATGGGAGCCAATCAGCAATGTTAAAGATGTTCCAATTACTTGTTCAGGACCATCATCCACTTCCAATAATACTGTAAAATGTGACTTGGGTAATCCATTACCAGCTAATCAAATTGTAAGTTTAAATGATTTTCTAAAAATTGTTATATTTTCAATGTGTTTTCTTGTAGGCTGAGTTCAAGGTAGTCTTTATTCCAACTCATAAAAGCGGAATGTCTCCAAGCTACGACTTCTATATGGAAGCCAACTCTACCAATGCCGAAATTCAATCCGCTACATTCGACAATGTTATAAAGAAAAGTATTGGAATTTGGATTGAAACAGAAATTCAAATCGAAGGGTAAGTCATATTACATATGATAGGTATCATATACATGTATATAAGTCCATTCTTAAGATGATATTAATACGTAACTATTTTTAGAAATTCATTCCCATCCGAGGACTATTACAATGCTGCCGAATTTAAGACCATTGAAACTGCCAAAAATGAAACTGAATTGGGTCCCCATATTGTTCACCTGTATAATATCCGTAACAATGGAACATCAATTATTGATGAAGCTGTCGTCTTAATTCATTATCCATACCGCACAGAAGCCAACGATACTCTTTTGTACCTGTTAGATCAACCAGAGACTTCCAGAAATATTCAATGCAGAAAACAATTAATGCCAATCCTTACAATTTACTCTTAGATAGAAGCCTCCAACGCAGTTACAATTTAGTCAATTTAACCGGAACCACAAGGAGCTCAGCTCAACACCAAATTCATGTTGAGTTACCTCATTCTCCATCATCGACCTCCGCTGTATCTAGAACAAAAGTTCTCACTGCTGATGAGAAAAGAAAGCTAGAGGAAGAGGAAAAACAAGAATCAGAAGGAGATGCATCATACATCCATAGTCAAAGAGCCAATGATGCATCAGTTGCTACAGCTTCTTTTAGTTCTAGTGGTTCTCCAAACACAGTAGTTTACAGTACTCAAAAGAATCGCACCACTTATTATGATGCGGATGGAACTCCTCATGTTGTCGAAAGCAGTACAGAGTTTTATAATCCTAGAGAATACAATATGCAATATTCGCAGAGAATGTCTGGAGGACAACGTGGAGGTGATGGCCAACAACAGCACATTTCTTATAATAGTCAAAATAGATTCGATGATAAGAGCATTGGTGCTGGTCAAGGAGGATTTAGAGCTGGAACTTTAGACTTAGGTACTGCTAATAGAAACAGTGTTGACAATGAACTTCATAGGCAAGCAGCTTCTGGAAGGTATCAACAATCTCAAGAACATAAACCTTCAGGATACTATCAACAATCATCTTCATGGAGTTCCCAAGATCCAGGAATGCAAACTGAATACCATGACTTCCAGGATAGTAACAATCATTTCGAATATGCTGACAATAAACATTACCAATATCCTTCTCAAACTCATCAACGTGGAAAACGAGAATTATTCGAATCCTCATCTCCTTGCAAAGCAGCTCAATGTGAAACATTGAGATGTGTTGTGAGTAATTTGGAAAACGACAGCAATGATGGTTCATATATTTTGATAAGAATGAGACTGTTGGCCAAGACTGCCGAGAAAATAGCTCCAAAAGCCCCATTGAAAGTATCCACAATGGCTGTCTCACATATCACAAAGTTGCCTTATATTGGCGCCCCGAAAACCACAAAATCAAGAGTCATGAAATCTTTTACATCGCCAATCCCACCCCTGAACAAGTTCCTGACGTAGTGCCATTATGGGTTGTTATCCTTGCAGCGTGTGCTGGAGCATTAATTCTTCTATTGCTCGCTTACTTATTGTACAAGGTGAGTTTTATATATTTATGTTTATTTATATAAAATCAAGATATCCGTCAAGAATTTTTGTTTTAGTTTTTCTTTAAAAGAATAATAACAGATGTAAAATAATGAAAATAAATTATATATTTAAATTTTACTAAAAAATATAAAAAAAGGATATTTAAACAAATATTATAATTGTTACGAGTATCGATCGATAGTCGACCATCGATTTCCGTTGCATAGACTTCCATTGCACCAATAAATTTTCAATTTCTTTGAGATTTATCCACTTCATTGTTCTACTTCCGAATGGAATTTGACATTTATTTTAAATGTATTTTTTTATTACAAGTATCGATCGATTTTCATCGTTTTCTGTTACTTCCGTTGTTTATTTCTTCAAGATTTACCGACTTCATAGTTAATATTCCGAATGAATTTTGACAATTATTTTCATAATGTAGTTTTTTTTACAATTATCTATAGTATAAGATAAGTTTCTGTTGCATCGACAGTCGTTTCATTTCCTCGATATTTATCACATTAATACAAAATCTTCTAAATTAAATTTTAAATTTACTTTCATAATATAGTTTTTTTTGAATACAACTATCGATCGATAGTTAATTATAGTTTTACGTTGGAATATCTATAGTAGAAGATAAGTTTCTGTTACATCGATAGTAGTTTCATTTCCTCGATATTTATCAAATTAATACAAAATCTTCTAAATTATATTTTAAATTTATTTTCATAATATAGTTTTTTTTAATACAACTATCGATCGATAGTTAATCATTTTCCGTTGCATACACTTCCGTTGCAACGGCAGTCGTTTCATTTAGTCGAGATTTACCGATTTCATAGTTAATATTTCGAATTAAATTTACATTTAATTTATAAATTTTGGAAATTATAAATCCAAATATTGATCGATATATGATGAAATGGCCATTGGTTTCTGGTGCCTACACTTTCGATCAATAGTCGATCATCTGTTTCCGTTGCATCGGCAGTCGTTTCATTTCCTCGAAATTTACCAACTTTATAAATAATATTCAGAACTAAATTTGATATTTATCGATCTATAGTAAATTATCGTTTCCCGTTGCATATACTTCCGTTGCATCGGCAGTCGTTTCATTTCTATCAGTTTTACCGACTTGAAATGTAACGAACGAAGTTTTAATATGAAATTTAGATGAAAATATTACAAATAAACTAAATTATACAAACATTTTATTTATTGTTTCTTTTAATTACAGTGTGGATTCTTCAATAGAAATCGTCCTACAGACCATTCTCAAGAAAGACAACCGCTCAACAGCCGCAATGGATACCATTAAGGAAGGAAAGCTATTACTCGAATTTAGTTAAAACTAAAACTAGAATCTCCAGAAAGTTCTATTTATTGCCATTTTCAAAGAATAACAAAAGATTTATGTTTTATATTTTGTTAAAAAACTTTTTATTTAACTTTTCTACTTTTAAAACAATTAAAAACGTTTTCTAACTAGTCACTCAAAGGGAAACGTATTTTTTTTTTTCTATTTTTATATAAATTAAATAAAAAAGAAAAGAAATTTTATTGTTATGAAATTGTAATTTTTACTAAATTATTGTAAAGTTTAGCTTTGTGTGAATGTGATAATTTTTAATATTTTTTTTTCTGTCTGTGTGAATGTGAAACTTTTTTTTCTTTTTTGTAAATATGAAAATGTTATATAATTTAATAGCTTTATTTTTAAGGAAAATAAATGATTTTTGTGAAATAATTTTGAAACATTAAAAAACAAATAAACGCTTTCGCTTTGAGATTTCAATATTTTTACATTTTAAAATGCCTGACTAAAAATATTTTGAAATTTTTAAATTTCAATAAATGATGAAACTATAAACTAAATTTTACTTTTAATATTAATAAAAGAATTTTATTTTTGAAAAATAGAATGAATTTTTAAACAAATTTAATAATATGCAAAGCAAATATTGTAATTTCACTGTACTTACATGGAAATAAACATTTAGAAGAAATATATTAGTTTGTTTTATTTTACAATTTTAGGTTTTCTAGGGAAATGGTAATATAAAATTTCCAACTTGGATAAAGTTTCCAGGAACTTATATTTGTAAATTGGAAATTCTATTAGATGTGAAAATGGTTACAAATCATTAAAATTACAAACAATATTCATTAATGAATGCTAAAAAGTATCAATTAAAACTACATTAAAAAAATAAGATAAAAATGTAAATATAATAGAAAACATATAAAATAATCTATAAAAAATAAAACAATACAAAAGTCAATAAAAAAGTTATAAATGTTAATTTAGAATGTTAGAAAAAGTATTAAATTATTGTTTTATATTTAAAAAAAAACTAATTGCATTTTAAAAACTTTATGACTTCTGTAAAAATCTACATCCACAAGAATCTGACCAGATTTGGCAGAGTTTAATGAGCTTCTTGGGGATGCCGAACTGGTTCATTACTTTGAATAGCTTTAGCCTACATGGTGTATCATATGCCTCTTTGTAGTCGATGAAAAGATGGAAGGTGTCAACTGTTAGGTTTCATTCTATAATATTCTTTATCACGCCCTCCTCCAGGACTCCGTTTTTCGCTGGTGAAGGAAACCAAAACTTCTAACAACGTTGAGATATCAACTTTTTGACAATTTCACGTTCGAATTGACCGGTTTTCCCTGATGTCTTAAAGACCTCAATATTGTGTGAGGTCGAAGACATTCTTCATCGCAGCACTCTTAAAAAAGAATGATCGGAAATATCAATTTAGCCTTTGATTTAATAATTTTTTCTGATTAGATATCAACCTATCAATTGTTCAATCAAATTTACTAAAAAAAATATTTTTTAAGAAAAATAATACATTTTATTACTATTGAATTGATTTTATGTCAGTTATTTTTAAATTAATTCAA
>HF719479.1:13065-23400 GCA_000341915.2 Megaselia scalaris
TTGACAAAAGCGTTAAGACTACTACTTAAGACTATTAATTATTCTCTCTTCCTCCTTGGCTAGTACTTTTTTCGCTCAAATATCCCGGGATGGGCACTGTCTGTAATTTACATAATTTACAGGCGTAATTTATACGTAAATAACGTAAGTTATTAACTACTTCTATACAAAAGTTCAGTTATTTACGTAAATTACGAAATTTACGGACGTAAATTACGTAAGTAATTAACTAATTACTTCACTTTACCCATCCATGCAAATATCATTACGATGCAATTGTCTTTTTCGTTTTTTCACAGAAAAACCTTGCCTTTCTCAACTTACTTTTATAATTTTTGATAGCAGCAAGATCGCCTGAAATCGGGCGTCTTACTCTATCGTCGATTTTTTGAGGACTCAATAAACGCTCCTCCTCAGATAGTGATGAGTCAGCAATCGACCTTTAGCTTCCTGGAACAGAAGCTTTAGAGTTTTCGTTGTGTTTTATACTTTATCCATATCGGCTCTTGTTGGTAGAGGGACATCTTCGTTGTTTTGGAACTCCTGGTACTGATTTCTGTTTCGAGACGTTCTACTTTCGTTTCCATTCAGTAGTCCTTTCAACAAATCTTCCCCTCCTCTTTATTCGAACAGAATACATCAAATTACGTTAGCTAAAGCTAGAAACTTCAGGACTGGAAGCTCTTTCGTACCTGCTGGAAATTGTATGGTAGTGGTAAAATAGACGTCAACGTAGATTCTTGGGAGGCGGAAACTTCAGGGACCTCCGGTTACATTTGTTAGTTTTTGAAAGGAAGACAATCCTGATAAAGAAAAATATGTTAATGGATAGAGGAATTGCTGTAAACATGACTCTACACACATTCAGACGAGATCATGAAGCCAGATCTACATCTCATATATTCTTCTCCAATGCTAGCTGTAAACAAAATATGAAGTAACTGGAGATTACATACTGGAAACAAGTTTGATATAAAATACACTTTGAAATAATTTAGAGTTTTTAGTAAAATTCCATATGAAAGAAGATAGAAGAACCAAAGACCAAAAAAATATTGTGTCCTAACATAGATGCTTTACTTTTGAGAAGTCGCAGATTTCTTCGAGTGGTAAAGGACTTAGGATCTAAGTAGTTCTCACGCAAAACAAGAGTTAGACTTTACCATCAGCTGATACTGGCACTAATACACTATTATGGACTCTAACATCCGCTGATTTTAAGCTGTTATAATGTTAAGCTGCTAATAATACCTTCGTGGAAATCGACAGCTAGAAACCGTGAACTCTGGGCGACATACTGTTGTTATATTTACAACAATTATATCCCCAATTTTTTATATACAAATATACAAAATATCTTTTGTGAAGGAAATTTATTGTTTCCTAGAAATCACAAAATGTATTTTTGAAAAACCGAACAGCTTGTCTTGAATGCCAGGCAGCCTCATAAAGTTTTCCATTTCGAAGTGACAGTTGCGGCAACTTTAATGTTGCTTGCAACGTAATGAATGAAATGAGTTGAATGAAGTAAAAAAAAAAAGTAAAAACAAGAATGAAAGAAAGAAACTTTGCGAGTTTATGTGCCAAATGATGACAGGCACGAAAGCTTTGATGTGTTGCCGATACATTATTGCTAGTAAAATAAAAAGTATAGAATCAAGAGCTAACCATAAAAAAGGATTTTATTTACAACATAAAATGTTATTATCATTATAACAGACCAGAGTCGAGCAAAATGACGTTCAAGTACAATAATAAACGTAATGCTGTTCGCGTAATGTGGATCAGTTAACGTCTTCAGCATTTTATGTCTCCTTTATTTCTCTGGAAGACATCCAATTCAAGTCGTTCGGTCTGTCTGCTCTGCTCTACACTGCACTGCCATGGCCCATTCATGCAATCCACATTTCATTACATTACGTACTTGACTTGAATGTTCTTTCGGAAGATGAAAGAAATTTCTTGACAGGTTACTTTGGTGAATGTGGAACAAGGTTGTCTAGAGCATTTCTAGCTCCTTTGTGTAGAAATTTCAAATGACAAAATATATTATTTAGCACCCAAGTAACATTTGTATATGGAATTGCAATATTAGAATATACAAATTCTGCAATTGTCCAAATCGGGACTAAAAGTTTCTATTCAATAATTTTGTAGACATAGCTTCCGCTAAGAGATGACTGGTGTCGGTAATATTTGTCACATAGTCACATATTGAAAAGTCTGATGGTGTTGCTGATAAAACATTGTCAGATTCTAGCTAACAAAATGCTGCATTTCGTTTTTTGTTGCTAACTCTGATTTATAGAACAGAACTGGTACATACCCGTGGCTGAATGCCATTTTTCTATTTCCTTAGATGATGAAGATCGGGTCGCTCTCTTGATCATCTTCAGGAGGATGCTCATATTGCTGCACGATACTGAGTCGCCTTATCGACAGTCTTTTATAGTCTTACAACTGTTGGCTGATTTTCGAAGGCTGAAATTTCCCGCTAAGCAAAACAGGCACAATCTTCCACTGATCGATGTCCGTGGAGACACATAGTTCCTAGATTTGCCACAAAAGACAGGAAGGTTTCTGTAATTTTTAGTCATATTCGAAATTCTGATCTCATTATCCATTTCATTGGCTTACCTATATCCGCGATTTCCTCTATGTTTTCAAATTCGATTCTTGAAGGTGCTTTCTACAGTCAATACTGATGGCAATAATACATTACCTGGGAACATGCATACATGTACAGCGACGAGACTAAAGAGCTTTCGTTGAATGGATTTTCTTGGTCCACATGTTTCTGGAGTTTGATGTACATAGAGATTCTGCATTCACTATGTAAACCTATGAGCACAGTCTGTAATTTATGTAAATTACAAGCGCAATTTCTCAGTAAACTACGAAAGAAATGCACTATGTTAATAAAAATTCTCATTTATTTACACGTAAATTACGTATCTAATAATTTAAATACTTACCTTTTCCCATCTCTGCAACCCACCTTGTTCTTTGTTGGCCTCTGGTTGGTTGTCGTGATGCATTACTGCTTAAATTGATGCCGTAACATCTTTTTTGTCCACTTTGGAAAATAGGAGATCTCGGCGCTTACTTGAAAGATATAAAGAGATCACATCCAGAACAATCGAATCTATTGGGAAGTTTAAGTTTCATGCTGTGGATACCTATGGTGCAGTGACCCGTTGAGGCAATAAATAAGTTCATTATGCTGACTTTTTTTTTAAACCCGAGTAGCTTATTTGGGTTTTCAAAGCTGAATTCACTCCAGATGAACCAAGTAGTGATCCATTCCACCATTCCTTGAGGCCTTCAGCAGGTTTTTCTTAGCCACTGAATAAAAGTGGGATATGGGAACAGAAACTACTTCTGCCCATGACGGTTGTCTCTCTGTTCATATTTTAGGTAGAAGGTCTGTGTTAACGTTACCCTTTATGTTTGGATGCAATCCATCTTGAATCCAGAGCTTTTGACGCACTTTGGTTGTCGACGCCAATTGCCATTTTACCAGCACCTATATGCCGTCATGTAGTAGAACTGATTGTTCACATGCATTTGTAATAGCAAAAATTTCGCTTTGGAGAACTGTAACAGTATTTGGAAGCCTAATGCATTTTTGAAACCAAAAATTTTTGATAAATATCCCTGCACCGGAACCTTTAGAAGATTTGGAGACATCCGTGTAAACCTGCCAATCATAACCCCAAGTCTTACCAATAGCCATACTACACATATAAAAAGCGGCTTGACCTTTCCTCGCTCTCTCATCTAAGTTCCTTTTCCAAAGTAATTCAGAGTCGAGTATGAGACCAAGATATATTGTGTTTCTTTTTCTATAATGAGCCCCACTCTTTCTAGTACTGGTGCCATCCATTTGGATGGTTCATTCTTCCTGGTAAAGAGAACCAGTTCAGTTTTATTCAAATGAATGCCTAGACTGCATTCTCATGTCCATTTGGTTAGAAACGATGTCAAGAAACGATGTGATGGTTAGCTGTCAATGCTCGAAATAGGATTCTACGGTATGAACTACTTCTTCAGGGCAGTTTCTGTGAATTTACCCTTGACGTAAGCATGCTGACTTCCCGAAATTATAACAAGATTGAATTTACTATTTATGTGCTCATCAAGGATCCTCTCCATAACCTTCTAGGCTGATTTTGCCGACCTTAGTGATAAAAACTACCCTGACAACGGAAGTGCGACAATAGGAAGGGTAATGCCTCTGCCTATCGCCTTTCTTGTATATCAGGCATATTATGCTAGTAATCCATTCCTTAGGCATCCATTGCGATCCAAATTTTGCTAGCAGTCACTGACCAGCTGCCTTTAAAAATTATGCAGGGAATGAACAATTATTCATTCATCAACATCTGAAGCTCTATGTGGAAGGACATCTTCTGTGTTTAAGAATGTTTCTGAAGATTCACTTCTATGAGGGGGGACTCTCCTTACGTTGTCACTTAGGAATTTACTGTATGGATGGGCAAAGTGAAGTATTTAGTTCATTACTTACGTAATTTACATGTATTTTACGTTCGTAAATTACGTAATATACGTAAATAACTCAAATTTTCTATGGAAGTAGTTAACTACTTACGTAATTTACGTGTAAATTACTCTTGTAAATTACGTAAATTACAGACAGTGACTTTCTGTTTATTTGTAATTAGCTTTCCGTTTTTATAATTGCACTGCATCATTCGCTGGGAATAGTTTGGAAATTGTTGCATTGCGTTGCAACAATGAAACTATAAAGGAACTAGCTATCTTTATAGTAAGTCTATGGCATCTTAAAATAAGAAAGGCCTGGTTTGCTAACAGGGCATCTACACACAATATATAGCTCCTAGTGAAAATAAAAATTAGATGTCCCTTTCGCAGTGCCCCAATCAGACTGACAGGCCAACAAGTATCCATATTTATGGTGAGTGTAACTATGAAAGTGGAAAATTGTTTCATATAAATCTTGGAGAGACTTTGGAAGAACATGTAAACTGTCTGAAAGTAAGACAAATATCCCTTTTTCCTACGGACTATACTCGACTCGACGGACATTTGATTTATTTATTGAAAAGTAGCAGAAGGAGGAACAAGAAGACTTATTTCGGAGGAAGAAAAAAAATCTAGAAAAAAAATAACAAAAAAGGGAATGGCCGTGACCTATGAATTAGTCCATTAATTTTCTTTCGAACTTTGCCACATAAATCTTCCCTGAAAGCAAGTGGGTGGAAACGTAGCAGCAAGACCATGAACAAGACCAAGAAGATTGCTGCATTGAATTGAAGAAAACATTACAAATTTAATGAAATATTTCCTTTATCAATTATCCCATAAAATACAAACATCCTTTTCTTTATTTATTGATATGGATACGAGAATGGTTCGCTGGAACAGGACATTTATCCACTTTGAATGGCCGGAATAGCTTGTGGATTTACGATAAATTCCATAAGAAAACAAATGGAGTGGAACTAAAGGAGTTTTCTATGTCTTTGTTTGTTGCTTTCAGGAAATTTGTGTATTTGGACAGAGTAGCAGATGTTGGCTGATGGTAATTGGGAGTTTCCTTCGAGAATTTCTGTTTTGCACACCGACAATTTCTATTATTCACATTAAAATATGATTTTTTATTAATTATTTATATTATGAAAATTGTAAAATGTATACAATTTTAAAATTTTTGTAATTTAATTCAATATATTTGTTTAGATTTTTTGTTATTTCAGTAAATTTAACCTTTTCTAGATGCCGCTCCGGACTTAATCTGAGTTTATTCCTGAAACTGAGGCACTATGATATAGATGCAATATTTTTTTCAAAAACGTGCTTTCATAGACCCATTGAAGAATAAGATTTGACTTAAAGGACATATTATATGGCCAACTACAGGGTACCCTTGACAGCATATTATCTGTAATTTTTGAATTTTCGATTTTGTTGAGCTTATCTGCTGTATGGAGGTGAAACATACACATATATCCAGCATGATTGAAATCCATTCTACTTGGTTCTCATAGCACTTCCATCTCGTCTTCAGGCACCTTTCTCCTGTTGGCAATCCCAATTTTTTTAATGTTACTAGATCTATCTGGCATGGGGACAATCTCGACATCTGTCGTCCGCTTTATGGTTTATTGGAGTAAACTCTTTTTCGTTCCTTATGTTGGTAGAGGTGGTACAGATGGTTAATCCATCCATTTGAAATTTTCATTGGACCATATATCATCCTCAAAATCTTGTTTTCTAAAACTAACAGAAATTGATCGTCTAATATTTTAAGACTCCGTTTATCTTTGCTCTGCGGTGATGTTGAGAAAGCTAGAAGGCTCAAAGATTATTCGATGGCCATCCATTTGATATTTTCATTCGACCATATATCATCCTCAAAATCTTCCTTTCTAAACAGAAATTGATCGTCTAATTTTTTAAGACTCCGTATGTATTAGCTCTACGGTGATGTTGGGAACGCTAGAAGGCTCAAAGAAGATTCGATGGCCAGAAACTTGTCTATGACTTCGAATGAGTTTCTTCCAATGAAATCAATTTCATTTGCATATGCAAGAATCTGGCAAGACTTCTTATAGATTATATTACCAGTTTCAATGTTAACAGACTTCATAACAGTTTCAAGCATCTGCATTATAGAGCATTGCCAGGATGAAAACCTCTGATGATTTGAAAATTACCATAGGATTTCCCTGCTATTCTCCATTCATCTTTCCAAGTCATATGACAGAGCTTAATGAGATTCTCGGGTATGTCAAACTGGTTCATTTCTGTGAATAGCTCTGTATCATATGCTTGTTTGTAGTCTATGAAAAGGTGTACACTTAAAATTCTTGGATTTTTTTCTAGGATAAGACCTGGTCTGAGGTTCCTATATCTGGAATGAAGCAATATTAGAATGACACAATGATACCGATAGCGTTCGGCTTAAATGGTCTCAAAAGATGGGAGTCATCATCTTATAGGCGATATTAAGGAGACTTATTCCTCGATAGTTGACACATTATATCTTACCTCATATTTTGTGGATAGGACAAATTCTTATTTCCCTCCAACTCTGCTTGCATTCTTTCTCCGTTCCATATTTGTAGCACACCATGTGGAAAGCCATTAGTTCATTAGTTACTTACTGTATGTTACGTAACTTTCTGTAACTAATGTAACTGACTCGTAACTAAGTTGCGAAGTTAGCAATTATTCTCATACTTTTTTTTAAATTAAATTGTGATTTTTTTAATTTTGAAATGCTTTTGAAATTAAAAGTTAGAAATTACTAAATTCACACAGTAAAAATAATAATAAATAACCATTAGTTACCAAAGTTAATAACTCACGTAAATAACCATTACTTACCTGCGTAAGTTAAAAGTTACTAGCATTCCCTTTCCACGTATGGTGCCTGCTACATTGAAGAGTTCGGCTGGGATGCCATCTGAACCAGTAGACTTGTTGTTCTTCAGATTATTGATTTCAGTTTCAACTTCTTTTATAGATGGTAGAGGAACATCTTCACTGTTATCGAAGGAAAAAGAATGTTCATCTTGATCGCCATTTATTAGTTCAGTGAATTCTTGTAAGAGATTTTTTTCCTATTTGTTAAGAGCTCAGTAGATTTATCCTTGCAGAATAATGCTATTGGAATAATTCCTTATTTAAACGTGTTGACACCTTGTTTCTGTAGGAGAGAATTGAGTCTCATCTTGTATACTGTTATATGCCTATTGTTCCGTTCTTTACCAACTTCTGCATTGAAACCACCATTCTCCAAATCATAATTTTTAGGCAGAAATGAATTCAATCCATCCACTAATTCCATTCGGAATCTATCCCTATCTATCCCCGACTTATCCCTTCAAAAACGTGTTGCCCAATTTTTTAAGAAAACTTTAAATATTTTCAAAAGTAAACAGATGTATGGAGGAATTTCTGTCAATCCGTGGTGGTTCTGGAAAAGAGGAGTGGATGATTCCCATGGTTGAATCTAGATTCAAGTTCTGGCCACTTTTCAAGCGGTTCCATGTTCAATTTCCGCCTTAAAATGCAAAAGATCTAGTTATTGGAAGAATTTCTGGAAATTCTGTGATAGTTCAGAATATAAGCTGTGGATTATTCTATTGTTGATTTTGGAAATATGTGCTGACCCATTATCAAGTTGTTCTCTGTCCAATTATACTGTCCAATTTCCGCGCCATGATGTTTTTGGACAGCAGGAGATGATGATTCCTATTGCTGTGTCTGGAAACAGATTCTATAAAGAAAGAAAATATTAAAAACAAGCAACAAAAATTTAGTTGATGAAATTTATAGAATTCCT
Source organism: Megaselia scalaris (assembly GCA_000341915.2). Classification (NCBI taxonomy): domain Eukaryota; kingdom Metazoa; phylum Arthropoda; class Insecta; order Diptera; family Phoridae; genus Megaselia; species Megaselia scalaris. The sequence continues at coordinate 21,401 of HF719479.1, forward strand.
TGGTGACTCTAGACAGAAGTACTGAATGATTATCATTGTGGCAGGGATGGGCACTGTCTGTAATTTACGTAATTTAACTTCTCCTTTTTTCAAAATATTTTAAAAGTCCTCCATTTTGTTGATGCAGAATTCACCATTACAAACATTACTAACAATTGTTAATAAAAAACAAGGGGTGAATTACGAAGTACAAGGCCCATCAGTTCATCCAGTCTCATATACAATTTACAGTCCTGAATAACAATAGACTTATTATCCACAAACTCTTCAATTCACCCAATCTAATAAAAATCCAGCCAATCTCTTGAGAATCTATCACAAATCCATCAAGTCGTTTACAAATCAAGGACATTCTTTTCACTCTAAAAAAATCCAGCCAATCTCTTAAGAATCTATCACTCATTTTTGTCCAGTTTCACTCATTTTTGTCCAGCTCTAGTCCAATCCAAAAAAAATCATCAATATTTTTACAAGTGAATACAACCCTGATCTCCAAGCCCTTGTTTTGCTATGTTTACCTTTCTTAGCTACTGCTTTCCCTGGGAGAGAAGCTACCATATAGATGAGTCTATAGTTAAAGAAGCTATTAGTTGAGCAAAAATTATCATGTATTAAGCACCTGGAAAGATTTGACTAGTAACTTTGGTTAGTTTTCAAAATGTAGATCCTGTCCAGTTCAATGAAAGAGTTGGATGGAACATTCGTTATAATCATGAACTGTTCAATCTATGAAAACAGATCAAAGTCTAATCTCTAGATTCAGTGGAAATAATGGAAACAAATCAACCACAAGAAGGTGGTTCTGTTCCCAAAGAAGAGGCCTGCTACAGAATAGAAATTTCGAATTAACAAGATAAATCAAAATACTTTTGTACATTTTTGACAATAAATGTTGATTCAAGAAGTTTTTAATTTAATAATTATAATTGTTTTTATACTTCAATTACATTCAATAATTGAAAATATTGAATAAAACTACCTCAAAAATTTGGACAAGAAACCCTAAAAAAAATATTTACGCCATTGTATGTGGTAAAGACAAGGTCACTTCACAACATTTATCCTAAAAAAACAAAAAAAAAAAAAGGACAGAAACATTTACAGGAGCAGATGTTTGGAATCCTAATTATAATTTATGTCCTTGTCGTTGAAATTTGATTCGAGATATTAATTACCCTAACGAGTTGGTGACAATGACAAACTGTCAGACACTGCCCTGCTGTTTATAAGATCATCTCAGAGAAAATTTATATTTTTCAAATTATAATTTTTACATAAAGAACAGAAAATTCTCAAATTTGAAAACAAGATAGGGAAAAGATTTATATGTTCCATTAGGTAAATTGTCTGCTCATTGACTTGTTGACTGAAATATCGCTTTCGTTGGGTTCCAAAGTTATATCCAAAATCCAATATCTATCTCTCTCGATTCCCTCCCATCGACATCCAGAGATAAAAACATTTTTGTAGATGTTAACCAGTCTGGGCTGCCTGTCGGTGAGAATAAAATTTATTGACCAACATTTAACAGATTTCCTTTATTAATTTTAAAATTTAAATAATATAAATTCAAATAATAAATTTATTCGACGACAGAGACGGGGTAATTAATGGGCTTATGTCAACGGGTTTTATTAATTTTTACTAATGTTTTCTGGTTTTATTTGTAAACAGCTTTGGATTGGAGATGGCTTTGAGTTGAAAGGTGCAGTCAAAGCGGTTTGTCTTATCTTGGAAACGATTAAAAATGTGACATTCAATTATTTAGGAGAGAGTTAATTTGGAGAGACAGCTTTTTAGATAATGAAGGTAATGGTAATTATAGAATATACATAAGGGAAACCGTGGATGGAAATCAACGAGAGATTATGCATGCTCCTAATAAAAAGTCGACGACTCCCTGCAAGAGTGTCCTAATTCGAGTTAGGACATTCTTGCACTTTTAGCAGATTTGGATAGCTCTAGGGGGGGGGGGGGGGGGGGGGGGGGGGGGGGGGGGG
>HF719523.1:6660-17718 GCA_000341915.2 Megaselia scalaris
GGGATTGCCCATCTATGTCTGAAAGCCTGGATTTCATAGAACTTGGAAAAGCAGATACTATCACAAGTGAGAAAACACAGATGCATCATGCCAAGAAACCCACATCAATGACTATACCTTTAGACTTCAATCCAAGAAAATCAATTACAGACCTGCAACCAGTATTTAACTACCATCTGTTTTATGGGAAAAGGATACTTTTGAATATTGAACAATATCTTGAGAATATAATTCCAGAATATTTACTTTCATAAAGCATCTACTAAGTAAAATATAAGAAAATTTTAAAACAATTTCTTTGAATATTTTGTTTAATTAAAATTCTTAGAAAACCATTCTTTAAAAACATTCTAATATTAAAATTTTAATTAAAACCTTCAAATAAAACATTCTTCCAAATAAAATAACGCGAATGAAATTAATGAAATTGTTTGAAATAGTGTGAAAACATTTAAAATAAGTTCCTTCGAAAAGAATTTCTTTCGCATAATTTCAAATTTACACGTTAGGAAATTCTTCAATCTACTTAAAAATAATCCCAAAGTTGTAATAATTTCAAAATTAAAACTAAAAATTCTTGTAGAAAGAATACAAACAAGTCATTTTACAGAGACTTCCTTAACTTTTTTGCCTTTTTCATCTTTAATGAAGAACATTTTCTCTCAATCATCGCTTTATGAATTTTCATGAACAAAAGTTTCTTTCCCTCTCAGAAAATAGTTTTACTGAAAATATAATTAAATCTTTAATGACAATGATACAACAGATGGAGAAGTTTTCCATTTTAGTTCATACATTTTCAATGATTTGTTGATTTTCTAAAATTAAAGTGACATTTCATTTTGCTTCTTATGTTTTAGAATTTGTTTTTTAAGACATATAGAAGATAATTTGTTCTTGGGACACATTCATATATTAAAAAGATAGCCACTATATGCTGACCAAAATTCAAATATTCCTGGTAAATCGCCGATTTCATCAGAAACAGACAGAACTCAGAGATTCGCTAAGTTTTTTGGATTCTATGAGTAAGTTTCCCCAGCTCCAGGTAGTTATTCAGTACTGAGTATGAGAATGGTAAGTAAATTTCAAAATGCCGTCGGTAAAATATGAAAACGGCGAAATACAAGAATCGAGTATGTTAACTTTATGTGCTACAAACAGTTAGCCAGCGACATAATTACCTGCGGACAAATTTAGCGGCAGATATCAAATGAAACTCACTTTCAGAGCAAAACCTCAAATTCTGGATGAATTAGTAGAATTTCAGAGCTAAAAGACAGAATGGACAGCCAATTTAATTGTTCGGCTCCACCCGGGAAAATTAATATAATCGGCTTGTACAAATTTTGAAGGAAAACTGAAGAATTTAAGCCGATTTTTTTCTAAAAAAGCGGGTAGCCGAAGTCAAACTTGTTAGCCGATTGATTTTGTCGGCTCGACCCAGGGAAATGATCGGCTGGTACCTACATTCGCCTTAAATTGACTGATAAAAAGTTGTAAGGGAAAAAATGAATGAAACGGAAAAAAAATTGGCTTCGGATAGCCGTTTTTTAAAGAAAAATATCGGATTCAGCTGTAATTCACCTTATACTTGGCTCCCCTAACCAGACACCTCAGTCGACGCGCAAAATAAGCCGTAGTCGACCGGGGGGGGGGGCAATTTTTCCGAAAAATGTATGAAGGCGAATCGGCTAGCCGCTTTTTTTTGAAAAACTTCGGCTTCGGCTGAAAATCGCCTTAATTTCGGCTCACCTAACAGGTCTGGTCTAATCCATCGATAAACTCATGGACTTTGGCACTGGACGGTAGCTAGAATTTTTTTAATTCATCAGTAAGCCGTCGTCTATAAATTTCATCAACTAATACCTAATACTAATAGTTTTCAAACTATTCTTGACTCACAATACAGAGATTCAATATCTTCTTTAAAGATAAAACCATTAAAGAACTTCTACATTCGAAAATTCCACAAAAACTACAGACAGTCCATGAAATATCATAAATTACAAAAACCTTTGTAATCCTTAAAAAACATAAAATTACTTCTTACCTTACGCAAAAATCTCTCATTGCAAATTTCTGTGGTAGACTTCCAATGATGATGTCTATATCGAACGTTTCCTAATGCAATGGTTCCTTTCAGCATACCAGCTTCTTTACAGATTCGATGTATAGCTTGAAAGCGATATCGATTACATCGATGTATTGGCAACAATTTATTATGAATATTGTTATTTTCAGGATCTGATTCAGCTCCAATCCTATCCCCTCGATCATCCTCCTCATCATCAACCCAAGCACTCAACACACCTTCTACAAAATTAAATAACAACTGGATGTTTGGCTGTAATGGAGCTGAACCGGACGGAGTATCAGGAGTTTGCTTAATAAATCTTCGATTTTGGCACACTTCCCGCATCAGATTCTCACCAAAATGTACAGTCTTATGTCGCCTTCGTCTTGAATTCAACGAGGCCGCTGATGCTGACTTCATTAGTTTACTGCCACCATTACTACTACCGTTCCCAACTTCACACACACTTTTATGGCGGGTATGACCATTTTTCTTCGTTTTTGGTTTCTCTATGGGGGGCGCTATAGCCAAGGCGACCTGATTAGATTCCTCCCTGGTTAATGTGTTGGGTTGGGAGTTTGATCTTTGGTAGGTGAAGAAAGTGGTTGGCTGGAACTGAGAGCGGCTCAAATCTGCCGCTGATCTTGGAAGTGAATTGCATTTTAGTGAACTTAAACCATGACATTTTGGATCTGTACATTCTATGGGTGGTCCTTGTGGGCCTATCTGATACGGGCAATCGGATCTTGACAACCAACACAAATACTATTCATATAGGAGCATGATATTCTTGGATCGTAACAACAATTTGGATCAGTGCATATTGGCATTTGACCACAAGCTGGATCTGTACAAATAGTCGTTGGAGTAGGACTGCGAGGGGCCCTTTCAGCGGAAGATGACTTTCGTTTGTCTTTCGTATATTTGCATGTATTTTCAAAGATATTCGTTACAGTTGCTGAACGCTGATATCGAGATTTGTGCTGGGAACCTTTACATTCTTTTGGAACTGGGACATACTGATACTTTTCTTTGCGTTCTTTGTGCGGTTTTGCGTAGAGTTTTTCTATATTGGCTAGTTTTTGTGCTTGAAGTTGAGCCGCCGGAGGAAGAGCTGGAGTAATTTCACTCACAGAGTGTCTGACTTTTCTCTCCTTACAGCGGTCATGTTTTTCTCTATGTGGCGTTGATGCTTTCTGTAAATCCAAATAACTTCCTTGTGCAGCTATTGACAGTTTTCTACTGGCTTGGATTTTCTGTTGTTCCTGAAGTTGGATAATCAACCATTCTGGTATATTTTCCGCTTTTATCTCAGTATGTCCCAAAGAGTGTCTTTTCTTTGGTTCCTTGTAGTGTGGTTCATCTTTATGTATTGATGATCTGATGGCTGGTTTTGGTTTATATTCCATTTGGAATTTCGTCAACCATTCCGATATATCAGTTCTAACACTACTTCCAGATATTTGTCGTTGTAATGGTTTCTTCAGCAGTTCTGTCAATTCATCTTTAAGCTTTTTCGCCTTATCTAAAGCTTGTGCGGCTGAACTCGTTGATTTCGAACTGTCCTGTCTTTCTACTGGATTCTTTTTCTGTAAATGCTCAATCAACCATTCAGGGATGTCGTCTTTCAGGACTGTCAATTCACTTGGTCCTGATGATGTTCTTTGAGATGTTGTAATCTTTGGCACACAATCTCTACTCGTGCCACTTTCTGCTGACCTACTCGAATATCTTTGTTGACACTTTCTATCAAACCATTCACGTAAGATGGTGGAACTTCAAAGGAATCAGCAGCATATTTAGCTTGTCTTGATGAAGTTCGCGGTGGTGGTTGGGGTGCTTTCAAAGAACTTTTCCGTTCTTCTTCAGGAGGTTTCTCCTTAGCACGAATACGTCGAGTTATCTCAAAGATGTCACCGTTTATTTGATGGTAAAACTTTTCCACTTCAACTCCTTTCTTGAACTCTTCCTTCATTTGATCCAATCGATGAGATGATTGTGATAATCGTTTTGATAGATGACGGCTTGCGGGTATGGGTGGTGGGGGCGACGAGGGAGGTCGGTAAGAGGGAGACTCTATTCCTTTGTTACTGCATTCGTTCTCACCACTTCCTTTGACAAATCCTTTAACTTCACCTACCTCAGGTGCGTGTCGGGGGAATTGCTGTTGTTGTTGCTGTTGTTGTTTCTGTTGTTGCTGTAGTAACCTGTCTAATGAACCATGGTGGGTTTTGATGCTGGGACCTATGCCCCCTTCAGCCAATGATTGATAGCGTGCATTACAGATGCACACAGGTCGTTTACTACTACCAAACTTGAACAAACTGCTAGCTAAGCTCCTGTTACTGCCTCCGCCCCCGCCTCCCCCATACTGGTTCGAGTTGCTGCCTCTCACATCCTTGAATGATTGAGTTGTTGGTGTTATGTCAACGATGACGCAACAACAATGCAATGAGATTTTCTTAGAGTTATCGTCGGTGGTTGTTATGGAATTGTTGTTATCGCTGCTTTCACTATTTTGTAACGCTGCCAGAATGTGTTCTTTTGGGTGTAAGTTCGGTGTAAGGAAATTTAAACTTTAACTTTGTATTTGATTTGTTGGTTTTTTGTTGCTTGCTTCTTGTTTGCTCCTTGTTCGTTGCCTCAAAGTATCGTTCTATCTACTCGAAGAAGAGGAAATTTGTTATTCGATGTTGCATCAACGCTTCTGCTGATGCTGCCTAAAGAATGGAGGTCTCCGGTTCTTGGAGAAAGTTTTGCACTAACATATGGTTTTTGTAGTTTACATAAGTGGAACTGAGTCATTTGGGGCTTATGTGTAATTATATGTTTGGGGGGCAACTTGGAATTTGTTTTAATTTGTTGCAACGGTATTTCTTTAGAAACTTTTAATTACTTAATACACATTTGAAATTACTTCACAATATGAATTTAAATTGAAAATCTTCCTATATATTTCAAAAGGACAGTAAATCTTTCGAAGTACGTGATTTAATTATAACATAAATCACGACGAAATCTTCATACTGTTTAGCATATTTTATATATTTGAATGAAATTCTTTCACATCCTTAAATCATGGATTATTAGAATATTAATCACACAGTTCTACTTCCACTCAATTAACCAAGTAAAACGTGTCACAGATGCAAAGCAACTCCTTGAATCTCTTTCTTTCCTCCAAAACACAACACAAAGTCTCGAAATAACATTAAAAACCAATTAGTTTGTGCACTCTCACTCCATACCCACAAAAGTAGCCATATGGCCACAAATGAACCTGTTCCATTCCTTAGGCCTTAGCTTTGAGGTTCTATCTTTCTATATCCAAATTGTACCTTTTCCAAAAACAGATAAGACTAAATAAACTGTGAATCTATTGTCTTTGTTTTCCAAAAAAAAAAAATAAATATATATCCATAGAAAGGACGACGAAGGAACGGGAACAAAACACAAGAAACAAATTCGAAATTGATTTACGAAACCATTTTTTGCCGTATATCCTTCATATTTGATATGACTTTTTTTAATATTTTATTTTCAATAATATTTACAAAAACTTCTTTTTTTACTTTTCTATTTTTTTTTTTTCAAAATATCATATTTTCTATTTACATAAAAAATAAATAACACACTAATACACAGACACTATTTTTGCTCTCTTTTTTTTTAAACGGATATTTTTCTAATATTTAACTTTTCTTTCTATTTTATATATATTTTTTCTAAATATATATGTGAAATTTTCTCGGAAAAACTGTTTGCTTTACACTGGAAATTTTCTAGGATCTCCTTGTATCTTTTTAATAAGAATTTTGGAAATAAAAGCAAAAAATTGAAATTGTCGCGCACCACACTATCCTACACCCGACTACGTTCTCGACATAACTGACAATGATGAAAATTTATCTTCGAAAAACACGAATAAAGGAATGAAATGGAAAAGCTTAAATTACGTCAACAAATGGTCCATTTTTTAGAAAGTCAGGCACAATTTTCGAAATTCGAAGCCTTGTAACACAGAGAATGTCAGAAAAAGCTTTCGGAGTTCTCTTTCCTTTCTTTCCGTTCTTACATTCGAAACTTTCGAATTCGCAGAAAGGACCAAAAAGGACTTGGAAAAACGAAAACCCCTCAACCCCACACAAAAAAAAAAACTTTGACAGAAATGGGGCATGCGCGGTATGAGGCTAAGTATTCTCACACAGCCTCTTTGCATCTCTCGCGCGCGAGTATTTCCAATGTAAACAAATCATACAAGCATACAAAATAAATTAATTGTATTAATTTTGATAAAAAAAAGTCAATCTTTGAATTCTATTTATCTCTTATTGAAGCATATTTGCTCCTTCGAACTTCGACTTTTTCCCAATACAATGGAATCCCCCTCTCAAAATTGTAGAATCTAGGTGTGGTACATCGAATCCCAAAATAATTTCATGTGACCTTGCTCTCATATAGAAAGTTTAATGTACTTTGGATCTTTGGTGAATTAAAGTATTTCACATTCAGGGTAGCCAAATACACGCAGGACATGGCCTCCTTTTAGAACACTTTACAATTTTTATGGAAAATTTATAATTTGTATTTTTTGTCGGTAAAACTAATGTTTTAAAAGCTTTGAAAAAGTTTTTAACATTTTTTATGAATTTTCTAATTCTGACAGCTGAGAATTAACAGTGGTCAGCTGATCAACATATGATCTCATTTCTTAAATCTTAACAATTTTGTAAATTTAATTTGTTAAAATTTAGGAAATTTATGATTATTTTTAATTGTTGATGGTAAAAGTAATAAAATTTGTTATATAATATGTCTTTCAAGTGAAAAATGGTGATCAGCTGATTATCATATGATCTAAATCTTTAGCACTTTCTAAGTTATTTAAATTTAAATTTAGACAATTCATAAATAATTTTGAATCCTGGGTATACAACAAATATTATTTGACATAAATATACCTTTTATATGAACAAAAATGAGAAGAAAATTATCAGCTGATGGTCATTGTGATCAGCTGATTATCATATGATTGTAATATTATCTCCTTCTTTATTATTAATTTTATTTGGAAAATGTTGGAAATTTTTAATAATTTTTGTCTAAATGAAACAAATGAAAATTTATACAAAATACGTATTTCAATTTAAAAAAAATAGTGATCAGCTGATTATCACATGATTTTGATTTGACTTTCCTTTCTTAGCACTTTACGATTTAATTAATTGAATTTGAAAAATGTTGGAAATTTAGAAGTATTTGTCATATTTCTGAAAAAATCTTTTGAAATTCGGCATATAACATTAAAAAATTTTAATCAGCTGATTATCATATGAATTTTTTACGATTTTTCATTAATTCATTTTGGATGAAATATAAAATTTTTAAGTATTTTTGTTCGATGTGTGCAAAAGAATGTGATTTGAATATAAAATATGTTGTTCAGCTGAAAAATAGTTATCAGCTGATTATCATATGATTTTGATATGACGTAATTTTCTTAATTTCATTCAGCTGCAAAAGATTGTGATCACCTGATTATCATATGATTTTTATATTACCTCCTTCCTTACCCTTCACAATGTTTATTAAATTAAATTATTAAAAATTTTATTATTAAATATAACAAAAAAACTAGAAATTAAAAAAAATATTTAAAAAATGTAATTTGCAATACAGTTTTATATTTTTCTTTTAAGTCAAAAAAATATACTCCAAATTAGACGAGTTCGAAAAAGAACCATTCCTCCAGACCCCGCAGACGACGTGCAAGAAGAGCTGTAGTCGACTGTCGTTCCTTTCCAAATTTTGGGACTAAATACCGCGTGTTTGGGAAAATAAAAGTTGACAGCAAAAAAATTTGTTCGTCTCGTCACCTGTCTTGTTCTGGAAACCTGATCAAAAACAAGCCGTAGTCAACCGCTAACGCCTATATTACAGAGTGTCAAATGGGAGCCATATTTGCACGACTTAAGTGACTATTTGCACCACCGTTCGCGAAAAACGTTTATTTATCTTCTTCTTTTTAGTTGTTTTCTTCTTCTTTTTATAAAAAAATGGAGAAAAATACAAAGCTGAGTTTGCCGAAGTCCCACCGCAATAATTTCGGAAATTTGTCTTCAATCAGCTGATTTAACATATGATATACATCTGAGCCTTTGTAAACATGTTTTTTTCCAAAAAAATATGTTTCTTAATATTTGAAATTAACAATATACTTTACAAGAAAAATCAAAAAAGTTTATCAAAAAATATCAATTACCGACAAAATATAAAAAATGTTCTTTAAAATTTTAATCAAAAAAAAAGTTTCATGGCAGTGCAATTTTTAAACCAGAAAGATGGCCACTCTATGCACATTCACAAAAAAAAAAAACATCCTTTTCGTCCTATTTTTGTTTGCTTTGCCTCCTTTTCTTCCACAGTTTTGTAGGTGAAAGCTCTCTTGACTCTCATCTGTGAGAAGAGAGAAAAATGTGACGTTAGAAGAGAGCGAGAGAGAGAAAAGTGAAATGGGAGAGGTCGTGGATGTGGTGTGAGAATGAAGATATTTAAATGAAAGAACTTGTACATATTTTATATATACTTCTATATACATATTATCTATATACACAGCTCCATTATGGATATGCAATGGATGCAATGTTTTCAATGACGTCAGTTGTTTTACTCACTGAAAACAGCTTTTTTACTGCATTTTTGTTGGTTTGTTCTTTCGCTATGCTTTTGAATTTATTGTCAAAGTTTACTTGTTTTCACTTTAATAATATTTTCAAGGATGTTATTTTTTTTTTCTTGAATTCTTTTCTCTTTTTTTTTTGTATATTTCTGTTGACTTCTGTATAAAAATATATTCTAATTTTTATAATTATCTTATGAATTTTCATGAACACTTTTAGTGTAATCTCTACAAAACAATGGAGGTGAAGAATAGGATAATTTGTCTTCATTTATTTTTATTGTTATATTCATGAAGGACATTTATTTTCACTTTTGAGAGATATTCATGAAGGAAGAAATTTTTGGCCACACACAACAATATTAATTTCCAACTATGTTTATTACTAGGTCAATAGGTTTCACATTCAATATTGAAATGAGAGGAATTTTCAGGACACACATATTTTTGAACTCAGAAAATATTGTTAATGCTTTTGGCATCCTATTTACTTTTTTTTTCTCTCTCTAGAACATGCTACAAATTTTATATATTTATTAGAAATGGAAAAATTTCATACAAATATATTAAATAATCACTTGAGAAGGTACAATTCATGTCCATAACAAAAGGTGAAATTAAATGACAATTTCAGTTATTATTTTAAATACAATGGCTATTACAAAATACTTACAAAATTAAATGTCACAAACATATATCTGAGGAAATTTATTAAATTTAAGACAAAGTTGCAGTTTTAAAGAGCATTTTATTTGGTGTTGTTTGTAATGGACCTTTCATATATACTGAATTCATAGGGCTTAATATATGGAAGTTTCATTACAATTACTAACAATAGCTAGCTGATTATGAATTATTTGATACATGTAAGACATATTAGACTATGAGGCTTTGTAGTCCGTTCTTTTCAGTTAAAATAAACCCTATAATGGAAGATACTTCACAGCATTGTAACATCCGAGACATCTTGAATTTATAGAGCTTTATATATGAGAGTTTCATTCCAATTAGCGGCAATAGCTAGATGAGTATGAATGATTTGATACATGTGAGACATATTAGACTATGAGGCTTTGTAGTCCTTTGAAGGCTATTGGATGATTCTATTCAGTTAAAACACACCCCAGAATGGAAGATACTTCACATAACTTTTGGAATGGTTTGTATCGATGGGGAATCTCATATAACTCCGAACTGAATCGATTATACGGCTACCATATATAGAAAATATGATACGCGCTAAAAGCATGTGATGGACAAGACATCTAGAAATGATGTAAGCCAATATCTCTGCTAGAAAAGTGTACTCCTCCAAAGTGGAAAGAAGAAATAAGTAGGTCTAGTGAACAGAGAGGTCTAGTGAATGTAGCTGGATTCTGCTGAATGAAATACAAGTAAGCACCCCAGAAAATGTGATCATCTACAAGTCTGGTATTGAGTAACACTTTCCTCACATCGTATATACTTGTTCAGAGACGTCGATTTTAACTCTGACAAATCACTCAGACAGAAGAAACTAAGATTCATACAAGCCCTATAGTCCACAGGGATGCTACATAACATTAATGACATAACCTAGTATTATGAAAAATGGCACCCTTAAAAAATATAGGGAAGTCAAACCTGAGGGAACTATAGTCTATATTTTTATAACGATGGTTACATTCTATACATTTCAGGAATGGGTATTGTCTGTAATTTACGTAATTTAAGGGTAATTTACGTGTAAAATATGTAAGTAATCAGCTATTTACATAACTTGCGTAATTTACAGACGTAAATTGTAAATAAATTACGAAATTCATTAACTAAGTACTTCGTTTTGCCCATCCATGATAAACTTCATATCTGCTGACTGCTTTCATATATAACATTAACTTTTCGTAAAATATGTAACTTTTATTTGTAAAATACACAAAATACATGTAAATAATTAATGAAACTATTCGATATGCCTGTATATAGCTATTTTTACAGAAAAGCTTAAAACTTCACAAAGACGATGACATATACAAACATTGAAATATTGCATCCTAGATCATAGATAACCCAAACGATGATACAATATTAACTACGAAAAAGATGGGACTACTAAGAAAAAAGTTTCTAGAAGAAACTCAAGCTTTGAGAGAAAGACTGTCTCCTAGAAAGTAGCTTTTAGGTTCTAGATCATCAAATATAGCAATGAGCTCAAGTTTACACATATTTCCTCTGAATAAAGTCACAATTTGAATATGCATCTGAAAGCAGGGATGGGCATTGTCTGTAATTTACAAGCGTAAATTACATGTAAATTACGTAA
>HF719640.1:0-12740 GCA_000341915.2 Megaselia scalaris
ATTACGTAAATTACATACGTGCCCATCTCTGGGTAAATTTTAGAACTAAAAGTTTTAGATTTTATTTTTCTGGGTGCCATTAGAGTATGGGCAGTTTTCACTTGAACAATTCTTATAATTTCATCTTCGCCTGCAAATATTTTTAGGACTTTTCCAAAGACCAGTTTTCCCGCTTAAAGTTGTCTTTGATATAAACAATATCACCTTCTTTCAAGTTTACATCAGATTTCAGCCATTTTTTTCTTCCCTAGTAATGTTGTCATGTATTCAGCAATATAACATTTGATATGAGAATATCTTCGTTTCGCTCTCGAAAACGAAAAAAAATTCCAAAAATTGAAGCAATCCAGTCTGGTCCAGGAAGTAAATAATCGTCCTTAGTGTTTTCTGTGGAACCAGCTTTTTTGTGTTGTAAATTTGAAGTAATTTATCGATTTGTTCCTTGTAATTTTTACTTTCGAGACAGTAAAACGCAAGTGATCTGCTATCATGTAATGGTAGTGACTTATGTTTCCAGGGAAATCCAATTTTGAATTGCTTACCAACTTTCTTCACACTTTCAGTTGCAGTAGATATAGTTTTCCTTCATCAATCGATGTTTCTTCATGTTTAGGAGAAAGTCCCAAATTTTCCAATTCAAAGTAGTTGTGTACAATCTGCTCAAGTCTTTCAATACTAATTTGACAGTAAAGGTTTCCTTCTGGTTTGTGCTATGTTAAAGTTTTTGGGTTAAAGATATTTTTCGAAGATTTTTTCCTAAATCTATATTCTATGATAGTAGCTCCAAGTCTGGAATAGATCTCGCATTTGAAATATTGAAGAAATTCTCTCCTCTTGCAGATGACACTTCAATATTTAACACCTCAGATTCAGGTTCGTGAAGATAGGTGCCAACAATCCATTTGAAACAAATAAGTGATTATTAACCATGATTCCCAAAAATATCAGCTAATAATATCAACTCTTTGATCGATCAGTGTAGGAGTGATTCCTTCATACAGAAGGGCTATGCTTTCAACAGTTCCCTTGATTCCTGATGTTTCGTCTTCCACCATAGTGATCATCGAGTATACCAACCATTTTGCTCGGAAAATCAGCATCATTAAGCAGCAGATCCACTTTTTCCGGGGCTTCTCTTTTTATGTGTTGGTTAAGTCGTAGTATATTTTCTTCAATGGATGATCACCCTGTGAAATCAGGAAGCTTCGATCCTACGGCGCACAACTAGGTTTGAAACAGCTGATCTTAATACATCTATGTCTTCCGTCTTGTCTTCATTGATATTTCCTTCATGGCAATTTTCAACCCAACTTTGTGTGTATGACACATTTTCATCATTTTCTGAGAGAACGAACTGAAACGGTCCTGGTCTCTCCTTTTAGCTTGTTAAAGTATTTATTTCCATTTCTAGAATCATTTGACATTTCAAAATTTTCATTGATTTCGCCAAGTTTTCTTCCAGATTAGAAACGTCATTGACGAGGTTAAAGATTTTCAAGAGATCAAATTGACTAGACATCACAGATTGTCTGGAACCGACTGATGAGATTAATACATGGATGGGCAAAGTGAAGTATTTAGTTAATTAATTACATAATTTACATGTAATTTACATCTGTAAATTACGTAATTACTGTAGTTTTGTATTACTGTACTGTTTGTATGGAAGTAGTTAATTACTTACGTAATTTACCAACAATTCCAACAACAACCAACAATTTCACAAAACAATGTTGTTCAGTTAAAATCATAATTCAGGACAAATCGATCATCTAGAAGTTCCACAAATCTATACTCCCGTTTCAGGACCTAAATTTTCAATTGATTCTAGCTGTAATTTCATGAAATCGCCAAATCTTTCAAAATGATAAATTTTCTTTCAATAATATCATAAACATAACGCAGAAAAAAATAAAACTAAAAAAAGAAACGCATAAAAACTACAAAGGCGTTTCTTAGTAAAACCTTCTAAAACATAATCATTAACTAACATTAATCTTCTCATAAAACCCTTTACTTAGAAAGTCACAGTTTACAAAACACTTTTCACTTTACAATTTCCTTCGAAATCGCAATAAATATTAAATTTCCCATCGAAAAGTCGTAAAAAAGACGTCCATCTCGTCGCACAAAAACATTATTATCATTTAATGGACGTAAGGCTTCTTCTAACAAATCACGGTCAACTTTTTTAACTATTTTTTTTTCGATTCTATTTTTTATGTGAGATTTATGACTTCCTTAAAGACTTGAGAGTTTCCTTTCCATTGCAAAAATAAAAGAAAAAGGATTTCCTTTACATGTTGTGAATATATTGTGAATTGAAATGAATCGAATAGATACATTTACAACGAAATAGATCATCTATCAGATAAAATTATTCACTCATTGATGAACTGCATAGACAAAATAACATTTCCGGGCTAATTTGAAATTCAATAGCACTTCGGGCCAACGTTTTTAGCTATCTGGTATAATAATAATGTATTTCTATATATTTTATATTTTATAGATAAATTTCTATACATTTCCATTGTCAATCGTGATTAGAAACTTTTCTATGGAAATCCAAGTATTTTCTAGCATTATTAACAACAACGTGACATTTTTGTTCTTCCTGTCATCTTGTTATAAACACTATTAAATCATAAATGCTATAGGAAGTTGGAAAGATGTTATTGTGGAAAGTTTTCTATTCATTTTTAGTTTTATAGTAAAGAAAGTTTGTTTTATAGGCTTTTGATTTAAATGTATTAGGAAGTATGTGCATTATATAATAAAAGTGATTCCTTTGATTTATATGTAACCATCTTAGGATTCATTGTCCTTAGTCCAGCTAAAGTATACATACATAAATACCCCCCCCCCATCATATGTGAGAGATTGAAGCTGCACGTCATCCGCAGTATTGGGTCATACCAATGTGGCTTCATGCCAGGTCTTCACGGTTAGACAAATACTCGAAAAAACCCAAGAATTCTAAGTCAGCCAAATTTACCAGCAAGAAGAGTCTACTCCAACAAACCAGCGGGTGGGCAGAAAGTAGCGATGAAGTGGGAAATATCTTGGTGTACACGGACTTTCCAGATTCCAAAGATTAGTGTCAGAGGTCACTAACCTTTAGAATCTGGATCATTTAAGTACGCGTACAGATGAAATTATTCCAGCCTTTTTACAAAATTCATACGAACCTATTAAGGACAGGTTTGGTTTTCATTTTCATCAGGTCACTGAAGTGGAAGTCAGAGTTTATTCTTAGAAATTGGAGAAAGGTCAGAGTAGCATATATGAGCAAATCGAATTATTTATTGCATACATAAATAACTTAAATTTTGGTGCCAAGAATGGTACCAAAACTGCATCTCCCAAGGCAATAATAATAGGAGTCCAGAGACCATGTGGATGTTCATGGGTGTTTCAAAAACATAAACGGGTACTGAATCGGAGTCTTCATTGAAGAACTCGGACACAATTAAAGAATAAATGTTCTGTATTTCAGGCTGACATTTTAACAATAAGGCAAGCGGAAATGAAGATAAAGACCTTCCAGCTAGAAGGATCTTCAACGGAAGGTCCTCTAGCTAAAATCAAAGGAGACGTAGTAAGTCCTCCTATATATGTATTAAAAAAAGTAGAGATGGGAGAAATGATGGAAAGGCTGTTCAATTTCTGTTCAAATTTTAAGTTTTATTTATTTGCTTTTACGTTATGTAAGCAATACAAATTACTTACGTAAAAAAAATACCTTTGTTTTTTTTACATTTTGTAAGAAACATTGTTGACATCTGCAAAACAAGTAAGCTGTGCTATGTTCCGAAATATAGCAAGGCAACTAGACGAGAATTACATTACTTACATTAATAAAAAAGTACTTAAGTAATGTTTTTCCAATTTAATAAAGCTTTCAAAATAATAACAATTCTGTAATTCAGTACATCATTCAAAGAACAAACTCCTTAACAAATACAAAAATATATCAAGTAACGCAATTAATTTAAATAAAGGTATAAAGAAATAAATGTGTTTATGATTTATAACAAAAATATTGTTTTAAGTAATTTTTCTGTAAAATAAAATCGTTTTTTAATCTATCAAAAAATTAAATTCATCAATTATCTGGGCACATATTCAGCCTTTCGTTCCTCTGTATTCTGCGTTCTGTCTTTGTATTCCAAAGCCATCCAACACAATCCAATGACCGACTGCAACTACAATGTTCTTCAGCCACAATTCAGTTTTGTTTTGGTTTTTGTTCAGGTAACTTATATTCCACCTTCAACCATAATAACGCGATAATTACAAGGCAATCAAGGATTTGAAATAAATCTATCAAGCCGGGGAATCAGATCCATGAAATTGCCCGAAGCTTTTAAGAAACGTATCTATCTGTATATATTTAGATATATATTTATTATATACTGTATAAAATATGTACAATTCGTTGATTTACGACTCGCTGTCAGAGTATCTGCTATTTTCTTTTCTTTTCACCCATTTCCAGAGTTGAGTTGTGAGTACACTGTAGAAAAGATATGATTTCTAGCTATCTAGAATCTTTTAGAAATTGAGATTCAATGATTTACCATCAATATGTGGAAAATTTATCTTTTCTGGAAAAAAAAAATCATAATATACCTATTGTACTAATGAGGCCAACGGGAATTAAGAAACTACTTTTTTGTTTCAAAGACTGTATAATACATAATGGAATATACTGTAGGAACAATATATGATTTACCATCAATATATGAGGCAATCAAAAAATCTTCATAATATAGCTGGTCATTATTGTACTAATAAGGCCAACTGGAAATATGCTACCTTTCACAATAGAATTTCCATTACTGAATGATGATTCTCAAAGTAAATTACGTAAGTATTTAACTCATTCAATAACTTAATTTACGGACGTAAATTTCCCTTACATTACGTAAGTAATTAACTAAATACTTTGCTTTGCCAAGCTATGATTATATTGCTGCTGATTAGTGTACTAAAATGAGGCCAACCGGAGATTCTTTTTGAAATTAAATAACTTGTAACAATGAGGCCAACCGGAAACCTGCAATCTTTCTAATCGAACAGTCATTTGTGACTGACAATCCTCAGGAAAAACAAATTCTCAAAAACAACCATAATATAATCTGCCATTATTGTACTAATGAGGCCAACTGGAAATCTGCTTTCCAATCAAAAACATTCTCAAAAGAATTGTTGTTTCTTCTTTCAAAAATTTATCTATTCTTCTTCAAAACAAAAATAATATAGCTGGCCAATGAGGGCAACTGAAAATCCTATACCCCCCCCCCGGAGGTTCTTATGCAATGGGAAGATTTCTTCAAAGATCTACTGAACGGCAACGAAAGTACAACGAAGATGTCCCTCCAACAACAATAAAAAATAACAAAAGTGCAGGTACGGATGGCATCCCTGCCGAAGTGCTCAAAACAGCTGGAGCAAGTTTTAATAGGATATTACTTCAAATTCTAACAAAAATCTGGAGTAGCGAAAAGGTGGCACAGGAATGGAACTTGAGCATAATCTGAGTCTCTAAAAAGTTCCAGACTTTAAGAGTATTCCGCCAAGGATTGGAATTGACCATGAGAGCAGCTGAGATAGAAAAAAAGAATAGTTGACGCTAATTAGACCACGAAACGTTCTATACCATGAAACATATATTTGTCTCTTTCTTGATGTTCGTTGTTTTAGAATTACTTCTTCTCAAAATAGCCTTAGAGTTACAGACTACTGTCAGAATATCACTTTCACTATAAATTAATATGCAAACTAATGAGAAAATATTTAATAATTGTAAAATATTAGCATTTACATGTAATGAAAAGTATTTTTAAAAAATATGAGACATTAAACAAAAAATGACATAATAGCTCGAGAAATGAACCCATTATCACTTTATAAAACATCTGAAAATTATACTCCCGTTCGTCAGTTACTACAAAGTACTTATCAAGTAAACAAACACGAAATGAAACTATGTCCTCGAGGAAGTCATAAATTTAAAGATAAACAGGACTATAAAGAGCTCGAAGAGCTCTTCAATGTTAAAAAGAAGACAACAGCAGAGCAAAAAAACAGAAAACCAGATCGTTAAGAGCTTTGTCCAGCAATGTCATCCTGGTCCATATTCCATGATGATGATAATAATCGCAGATAATAAAAAATGATGTTTTATTTATAACAGAAAAGTAATACTAAAAATATTCTGAAAAAAAAGGAAAAAATAAATTCAGAAACAATAAATCTATAAAAAGTAAACAAGGAACCTGAATCTAGTTCCAGAATCGAGCTACAAAATCCAACAACAACAGCAGAAAAAAAAGTTTGTTGTTGTTCTGGGCGGATTTAATGAACATTTGGCCCTTTATCCATTTAATATTCTACGTCAGATCCGCCTTTTCTGAGTAAAATTTTTGATGAAAATGGGGAAAAAACACAGGGAAACCGCACAACTTTTCCCTTTCATTCCTTTCTATTTTATTTTATTGTACTATTTCATTTCAGATCTTTTTCATTAATAAAAAAAATTTCAATTTTTGTTCGAGGACAAGGTATTTTAGGGAGGGTCATCTTTTGAAATGAGATTGTTAATTATATTTGGAAAAAAAAATTTCTTAGAATGGGGATGTCTATGAGTAATAGTTCTATATTTTGTACAGAGATATACAGTACTAGGTATTCTCTTGCTTTCCTATTCCTAGAACAATTCAATAAATACTACACATCATACTAAAGTCTGCCCCCCCCCCTGTCAAGGGTCCTCTCTAGTTGGTCATAGAAGATATCCTTTTCGGTCTCATCTGATCCTTCAGTGAGTTTATACTTAGTCATCCCGATTTGTGAATGTAGTTTGAGGTACTAGAGAGGTTGTTGTTTATTGTTGGAATATTAGGTAGGAAATATTGTCATGGAAACATTTTTTGAAGCAATTGTTGTAGATAATGACCACTTTTTTGCCAATCAATAGATTTTTTGCGAGTTATGTGTATCTTCTGAAAAGATATAGGACAAGGATATTTCTTGGTCCACGACCAGTGCTTAGAGGGCCAATAAGTCGGCTTTTTCATTCTCCTCAATACCATTATGTCCAGGTACCCAAAAGAATGTATTTGTATGCATTTGCAAAGTTTTTTTGCTTCCTTTACCAAGGTAGAAATCCTGTTTGGAGAATCAATAGCTTTAAGAGCTGCTTGGTTATCTACACAAATTTCAAGTTCCTCTTATAAATTCGCAGGCCATAATATTTGCGAATATTTCATTTTGATAGACAGTTATATATTGTGGTAACTTGTAAGAGCTTCCGCATCCAAATGGTTTTGCATAGAAGCCTGCTCCACTGCCGTGACTGGTATAGATTGTTATATCATGGTTGGATACAGGTGCAATATTGCTCCATTCCCTTCTCTTAGGATATTTCACTTAAAAATCATTCTCAAAGAACACCTCAGGGATTGTGTAGTAAAGGTTTTACTTCTGAGAAAAGCTTTTATTGTTCTTTCCGAAAAAAATCTTTAAAGATTTTAATCTTAAAGCGGCTGCTATATCTCTTCCAAATAAATCCATAGGACTCATTCCAAGGAGAGAATTGAGAGCCTCACTAGAATTTGTCCTTAATACGCTAGTAATACCAATAGTAACTGTCCGCTGTAGTATATAAAGTTTTGCGATATTATATTTCTTATCCATAGAAGGCTACCAGACCAATACGCCGTATAAAAGAATTTGCTTTTAATTCGGAGCATGCATAACCTGTCGTTAATAGGCTTCTAAAGGGTTACAGCAAACCTGGAATTGCCTCTGTCGCATTGGTACTTGGATTTATCTTCCAATTCACCTTATCCAGTCTATCTTATCTTTTGTAAGGCAATAATGTCAGCTTTGTATTCACTGAGGTCTTGTACGGCCCCCCCCCCCTAATAGAGTAAAAAAATATATGAAAATATATATGACCTTTATTTGTTAAAGTTCATTCTAAAAAAAAAAAATAAATAATTAGTAGAAATAAAGTTCCAATTAATCACAAAAATTACCGATAAATACCATAGAATTTTCAGGAAAAAAGAAGGTGTTTTCCAGAAAAAAGAGCAGCATATTCATTATGAAATTAATATTTAACAAACCATTTAACTCATCTGCAAAACGAAAAATGAAAAGGAAATAAAAGGACAAATGCGCTGTTCTGTAATTAACCTTTAATTACAACTCCACATTGGTTCGTTTGTATATTGTGGCAATTAAATATGGTAGATAAATATATAAATATCTATAATAAATACAGTTAGTATCCAGACATTTTGTCTGTAAAGTAATTACCGAAATGGGAAGCATATAATTAATTTCTTTTTCATTATAAAAATACAAGAAAATAGAGAACGTTTTTGGCGTGACAGTTCTCTAACAATTCATTTTCATTATTATTGGCTTTTAATTTAATTGTTTTAAAGTTGTGCTTTTCCTTAATGTTTTTCCATGCTTTTCATTCTTTAAGGAGAATAAATTTCATCCTAATTAAAATAATTATTCTTTGATGTCGCATTTGAGACATTTTAGCACATTTTGAGCTTTCTAACTTTTGTAATTCAAAGAGCTTCCTGAATTTGACATGCTATAAACACGATGAACTTTACCCACATAGTAGTCTCTGAATTTTCACCCATGAACCAACCCGCGACATTTACTTGCAACTTTTATACTGAAGTAGCCTTACTATTTGACATTTATTATAATGAGTTAAAATTAAAATTTTTTATTGAAGACTGCTTCGACAGTCCATAACTCTTGCACCATTTGTATAGTGCTTAGTGGTTTCACACGAGTGGGTAAGGAAAAGCTCTTTCTTGCAACAATACGTTGTTTAGTGCAGTCTTCAAGACAACACCAATCTCAACAATCAGACTGATTGCAGCACCTACTCTCACTCACCACCTCTTCTCACCTTTCACCTGATGACATGACTATAAATTAATTAAATAAATAATCTTGACAAGTACAGGTTACCATCAACAGACAATAGCAGCGAGTTAGTGAAGCACTACTGCGTTGTTAAATATCTACGACCGCATCCTATAAAACGACATTAGAGAACAATTGCCGATAAATTAACATTTTTGGGTGGCATAGTCCTACAGTATATTGAACATACATCTAAAGGGCACAACGGAAATTGGCACCGGTGCCATGTCCGCTATTAAATCGGACAGTGGAGGAGCGAAGTCAGCGTGTTCTGCCCCTTTGGAGGAAGCGAAGCTGCTGGAAACTGGTCTGCAATGGAGGAGTTGTTTTCTTAAGAGTGAAGCGAAGCATGTCCTATATACAATAACATCTTCATAGAATCTTACATTGTTGAAAAACGGATGTTGGTAACTCTTAGTAGTGTCTTGGATTCAAATGGTGGTTGCCACATAACACTATTGTGTGTTCCATTGGCAAAATATAATTCAATTAACTCTGTTTTGAGGATGCCAATTCCCGTAGTCCTTAGAGAACAGAGGAAATTGGCACCGGTGCCAATGTCCAGTATTATATCGGAAATTGGCTTCGCTTCGGCTTCCAAAATCATTTAAAACACTCCCTCATTTAGCTGGAAAAGATTTTTTTAATAGGTGCGAAATTCCACCTTTAATGTGGAGATTCGCATCGGTGCAAAAATTCCACATTAAGAGTGGAAATTCCACCCACCCAAAAATTACAAAAAACTCTAGATTCTGAGAGATAGAAATCAACAATTTATAAAAGTTCTCAAGGAAGTTCTCTAGGGGTCCTTAGCATCCATGGGGATGCTCCGCGAAATCTTCCACATTTCGCAGCTTAGATTATCACCTCACTCAGAAATATAAAAACTAAAATTTTTAGAACTTTTAGTTCTTAGTGCTAATTTTAGAATTAAAGATTTTTTTTTTTAGATCTTTTTGTTCTAGTGTTTTAGAACGGTCTTAAATAACTCCCCCCCCCCTATCACGGCTTAGAATATGGACTAGTAGAGTACCTCTATTATCTTCGGGAAATTCAGAAAACTAAAGGGGATAATAGGCATTAAAATTTCCCATAATAATAGTGCTCTCACCTTATAAAAGTTGAGTAATGCACGAATGGTAATGTGCACCAATACTATTTGCCTGTGTTGAGCGTGAGCTCAAGTTCTACAGTCTGCACTATTATCTAAGGGGATCTAAGGGGAGAAATTTGACGGAATGTTACGTCGTGTTGGAGCACGAATGATAACCCACCACCTCTATCCATTCTATCACGACTTAGAATATGGTACCTATTGAAGGACGATATGAGCAATAAGGTGGGATTTTGGTTTCCTGAAAGGCTGCAATCTTAATGTTACGGAAAATGAAATCAGTGATTTCAGAACTCGAAAACTTTCGGTTGAAATAGACATTATATTCGATTGCAACCAAGGAGGAGAAAGATGAGGGAAGGAAATAGGGGTATTATATACCAAAGCAACAACTCGCTACAAAGGTGTTATTGGAGCTACATAGGACACTTAGACCCGAACATACTAAAAATTGACACCAGTTGTTACATATATTGCAACGAACTGAAGCATGCGTCTTCCATATCTGCTTATTACAAGCAGAACAAATCCAGATTTTAAGGCCTGGGTTTAGCTCGATTCCGGCCATAAATAAAAGCAAGGAGAAAAGAGAAGCCGGTGAAAAAAATCTCCAAAGTAAAAAAGGAAAGATATATTGTGAAAAGGACAAGGTAACATGCATAAGGTGAAACAAGTACAGTCTGAAAGTACCAAACATACCTGGTTCCGGTACATAGAACCGATCTAAGCGGGAAAGTACGTATCTTGTCGTTGTTTTCAGTGGAAGTGATATTTTGAAAGTAGTAACTCCATTCCAAGAGCTGCCGACAATTTTCTAAACAATATATGAAGGTTCAAGAATATGAACCTTTTTTAAATAATTCTAAAACAAAAAAAAATATCTTCCACAAAATTATTGTATTAAACAAAATAAATATGGAATTAAACTTCGGATTAACAAGCTCAGGTTGAAATGGGATATCAGCTAAAAATATAAGAAAACAGCAAACAGCCAAACTCCTTTATAATAATTCATAGCGATTTGTCAAATTTTGATTATACGGTCCCGTCTAATCGATATAATATAATTAGCTACTGTTATTTTCTTTCTCTCTAAGTTTTTAGGTCATATTTAACCAACCTACAGTTGCAACCCACTCTCCTATCTGACTGGATTGCTTACTTGCTTTTTTTAACTGGCTTTCTTGGCTGACTCTGACTGTCTTTCTTGTCTACTCTGCTCTACTCTCAGACTTCTGAACTGACTGCCAGCCTGCCTGCTCTTAGACTGACTGTCTAAAGTAACCAAACTATCCAGTAAAACAGCTCTTATTCCAAAAGCCATTTGATTCAATCACTCATTCAGTCGACTACAATGAGCACTGCGAAAATTTTTTGTATGTTTATGTGATCTTTTATGTAAATTATAGAAAAAAAGTCTGTAATTTCCATGTGCAACAGACAGTTATTTTGAAGTAATTTTTTAACAATTGTTCTTATTTTCCGAAAAAAAAAACTATTTTATAAAACTGATGTCCGGTTGGCCTCATTACATAAAAGTATTAGCCAGATATATTATGAACCCCCCCCCCACTCAATTTGGCTTGAGTGGAGCGCTTTCAACACTGAGAGAGTATAATTGTCACTCAATTTATTTTGTGAGATAATTGAGTGCCTCACAAACAGTGTTTTGTGGAGAGAGCGTCTATGCTATTTACCCATTGTTCGGAAAATAAATTTGATGAAAGTCAACTTTGAACGCTGGACTCAGTATGTAAAGCGGATGCTCTGCATACTAAGCTACTGGCTCTTCCATGCGATATAGAGGCACCAAAAATCCCAGTGATCGCTAGAAACTTTGAGACCTGTATTAGAGAGAAGCCAGAAAGGTTTCTCATAGACTTGGAAAACTGAACCCCTGTGCAGATGTCATTATCTTTGGCATCATGTGGCGTCTAGTTGAAACAAACTAGTAGAAACAAAGTTAGAAAGAAACTACAATCCTATCTGATGGTATCCCAACATAGCTTCATAAAGTATGCATATGAACACATTTCATAAATACCTTCCCTCATTTCTTCATTTTATTCAAAATGTTGAATGCAGAGACGGTATAGAATCAGAGTAATACTTGCCTATATAAGGGGAGATAGAATTAAGACGTATTGAGCTAGTGGACGGCGATTGCCAATTGGAAGGAGCATCTCAAAACAGAAGTACTCGTCTATAAAAAAGTAAGGCATATATAGCTGTTTCGCCTCCGATATCTTCAAGTCACGAGATAGACCTCGATATATTCTCAATGTTCGCGTTTTTTACGTGTTTTACCTGAATATTTGATACCAACTTTATGTCCAGTAATGTTGGTTCTACAATAGCTTGGAGGAGACGTTGCTAGTAAAAAAACTGGTAGTAATAATTTCGTAAATGAATGGGAAGGGAAAAAAGTA
The DNA here is from genome assembly GCA_000341915.2 of Megaselia scalaris. Taxonomy (NCBI): domain Eukaryota; kingdom Metazoa; phylum Arthropoda; class Insecta; order Diptera; family Phoridae; genus Megaselia; species Megaselia scalaris. The sequence goes on from HF719640.1 coordinate 12,514, forward strand.
ATTGTTTACGCAATTAATGTGTAATTTTCGTCTGTAAATTAAGTAAATAACTGAAATTTTCTATTAAAGTAGTGAATTTCTTACCAAAATTACGTGTAAACTACGTTTGTCAATTACGTAAATTACAGACATCACCTATCCCATTGTATTAGCACATTCTGCGAACAAAGTGTGTTTCAAGAAATCGTCATACTTTTTTATATCATCGTCATACTCCCCCCCCCCCC
>HF719869.1:0-18100 GCA_000341915.2 Megaselia scalaris
CCAAAAGATCAGAGCTAAACATCTGAGATGGGCAGGTCATTTGCTACGATAGCCGTCAAACATGCCTGATCAAAAAGTATTCTTCACAAATCCAATTGGAGATAGAAGATCTGATCGTCCCAAACAAAGATGGCTAAAGCTGGTGGAGGACGATGTAAAGTTGATTAACATACTCAATTGGAAAAGAACGGCTCAAAATCGAAGCGCCTGGAGGAACTTTATCAATCAAGCGGAATCTATAAGTAGTAATTTACGTAATTTACACGTAAATTACAGACATAAATAATTTAATTAATAATCTAAATAATTTGATTTGCTCATCCATCCTGATAATAGAAAAAACACTAAGAAAAACAAATCATCAAAGTGGTTCAACCATAGACTCTGGTTCAACATTTGTCCTCTTCATTTTTTCAAGATTGTTAAATCAAGCACAAAGTTCAAAAATATATCTTGCTCGAATCGAGAGTTTTAAAAACTGTATTGCTCGCTCAAAATGATCAAAGTTTTGAGCTCATTTGCACCGATCGAGCGAGAGCGTGCTCGATTGCATTTGCTCCGATGTCTGCTTCATATGAAAGACCGCAGTCTTTGTAAATATGGGAAGTCTTAATATAAAAGTCCGTATTTGCAATCGTTACAAGACCGCAGTATTTAAAAATCTGAAGACACTCAGTCCAGGCAGGGCTGAGGTTATACTTTGGTTTTATCCTGACAAGAACCTCCCACTAAGTTCTAAGGAGATTCATAGAAGTATTGCAAGAAGAGGAAACAATTGAATTCCTAAAGTTAACAATCTGTATAGAATATCCACAGATATCTTTGGAATTTTGTATGCTTCCATGTCTTTGCTGTTAAAACAAATAACCTCTTTTGAAAATTTTTGGAAATCATTTAAGAATACCCATTATTTAAATTAATTTTATTGAAAAAAATAAAATTAATAAAATTCTTACCTTCACTTTTTTCCATTTTTACAAAATCATTCAAACTGTCTTTAGTTTTCAAAACATTTTCCAACTCATTTTCACACTTGAAATTTGGATAAATCTTTCTAGAAATAGAAAATGGTCCGGAATTTTTATTAATATTATTATTTTCTTCTTTAATTTCATCATTATTTATATTCAATATAAAATTAAAATGACTTTCTTTCGAATTTCTTCCATAAAAATTTTCTGATTTAATACTAATTTCACTGTCGCTTGTATTTTCAAATTTTATGCAATTTTCGGTTTCATTTGCAAAAGTTTCATCTTTACATTCTTCGATTCCCATTTTGGAATCAATTTCTGCAGTTTCTAGGATAGTTTCATCTCCACAAATTCCAAAATTCAATTCTTCTTTTATATCAACATTTGGTTCAAGCTTTATTTCTAGAATTTCATCGAAATTATTCATATTTCTAGAAATTTGTAATTCTTCAAAGGAACTGGCATGGGAACTGGATTCTTTAAGAATGTTAAAGCTCATATTTTTTATTTGATTCCTTAATTTATTTGCTTCTTCTTCTTCTTTATTTGCTATTTATTTCCATCCATACAGTATTTCTTCTTCTTCTGTTATGTTAAGGTGTATTAAAAACAGACTTGTCAGCCCCCCCCCCATTTTTATTTTTTTTTATTAATTTTATTTTATAATAGTATTAAATTTAAAATAAAAATAAAACCATTTCATTAAAAAAAAAACAAAGTGTATTCTTATTTCAAAATTATACATTTTCAAAATGTAATTAAATATCTCAAATTCACGAAAAAAAAGTAACTTCGCCAAGTCCTCCTCCTGGCAAATTCACATGTAAACTCTTTAAGCCCAATACGAAATCGCAGACTTCGATTGGAACTTTGACTTCACAAGTCATAAGTCCATTTCGAATAGTTTTGTTTCCAAAAATCCAGTCCCAAACATTTATTTTACTGTAAGAAGCTTCGATAGATCTGGGAACTTCATCAATATTGAAATCACACGCCAAGCGTAATGTTCTATATTTATTGTTGAGATAAGCCTTGAGCATAGAATCACCAAGGTTTTGGTAATTAAATTGATCAATTAACTGTATAAATTGGTAAGCATCTGATTCCCTGGAACCAAAGTACACTTCAATCATATTTCGACTGTACTCAAAATCAGAGTTTGGAATGTACATGAGTCTTCTAATTCGTTCCATGATGAATTCACCCTGTTGAAGACTCATATTGTCATCCATTCCAGCAAATTCTACGTTCACAGTGATTATTTCACAGAGTCTTGGAAGTAGCCCGTTAAATTCTCGACCTTTTAAAAGTGGGCAATGACGCAAATCAATTGTGCAGACATTTTTCAAAATATCATCTGCAATGTCAAAAGTTGTTATTATGAATATTGAACTATCATAGAAGCAAGTATTTTCAAATTCAGTCTGAAATATAACGTCTTCCAAATAATTTATAATAAGAATGTAGTTTCTGAAAACTAAACTTTCAGGATCTCTAGAACATAATTGGATGCAGACTTTAGAATTATTTGGAGTTAAATTCGATTGCTGAGCATGTACATTGTTCAAAGAGTTTGAACGGGATTGATTACTACGAACACTTCTTTCACCTGAAATTATATATATTTTAAAATTATTTCGAAATTAAATTATTAGGCTTACTATCGTATCCATTGTTTATTTGAGAAAAATTCCCTTTCGTGGTTTTGGAGTTCTACGACCACGGGGACCTTGAAAAAAAAATATTTAATTAAAATTAAAAAGGTATTATTAAGACTCCAGTTTCTGAATTTTGTGTGGAGGAGCACTTTTGGTGCTCATGTCCTGACTTGTCAGAAAATCATACGAAATTTTTGAAAACCCTTACCATCAACTATTTTGAAGAACTATAAAGCATTGATGGAAAGGACAAAATTAATTTCATTATAAATTCAGGTTAGTTTGCTAGTTGGGTTTTTTTTCAGGAGACGATATCGGTCGGATCTGGCGAAAAGGTCTCTCAGGATACTAATTGTTTTCAATTAACTAACTTCAAGCACTTTACTATCATTTCCCGATGGTAATTATACTCAGAGTGTTGGCTATTTCGACAATATCTTGTAAGACACCTGGACATCATGGTAGTGTAGACATTGTGCCACATGAAACAAATATTATTTATCCTGATAAGGACTCTATATTTGATAATTAAAGTCGTATTTCAGGGATGTTTAGAGCGTTTGTACAAAGTTCTCTCTGAATGAAATCATCCGTTTTCATCGTTTTTTTCAGTAGAAAATCATCCCTTTTTAGACAAGAATCATACTTTTTAATTTTGTTTCTTATAAAATATAGACATTTTGTTAAGAAATTTTTCTAATTTCTTATCTAATGGAACATTTTGACGATTTTATAGAGAAATCCTCACTTATATCCATGATTCCTGAGATGGTAGCACAAAATCAAAGCAATGCAACTACCAAACTCAAAATATCAGGAGGGAGTAGGTTTTGTCGTCCTTAGTAAAGGAAGATATTGTGTTTTGATAAACACTGGTTAACGAGACCATTCATCAAAATAATTTGGGCCTATGGCCATATTGATGTTGATATGAGGATAAAGCCAATGTCTTCTTTTATGAACAGTTGTTTAGAGCATACACTAAGTTTCGTGCTTTTGACCCTGATACTTTGGTGACTTCAAAATAGTCTGCCCTCATCCCTTATGAAGTTTCTTTAAGAATTGCTTCGCTGAAGTATGTCACCACTGTTATGGCTCCTTATTGTTAATAATGTCCCTTTATAACTGGATACACTGTGATGTATGCGGATGACGTCCTGATAGTGGTCTTGGATTCTACGGCTACGCTTTGTGGAAGAACTTCTCGCTATTCTAAAGAGAAGAGTTCTAAGATTTTTATTCGGATTGTGTATTTTTCAAGCCATTCTTGATTTTGTGGTTTTCTCTGAATTGGTTCAGCTCATCCAGTAACTTCTGATTAATTTTGATTAATTCGATCGTTTAAAGAAAGTCTTTGGATATTCTTATGAGACGGGGTGCGGATGAAATGGCTTCATGGAGGGTAATCTTTATCTGAAAAATGTGATTAAGATATGCAAAACATTTATGGTTATTGCTCCCAAATACGCAAGAAGGTTCTCAAAGGTAAATATAGAAATCAGATACTATAAAAAAATAGTCCTATGGAATTTCTAGAGCTACTATCGATAATAATTTTAGCTATATATTTCACATTTTTTTAATATTTGTTGTTTTTTTTAATCAAAAAAGCGTAAAAAGTTTAAAAATATAATTATTTAAATAAAAAAATATACTTACTCCTTTTACCAAAACTGTTATTCAAGCTCTTATTTGAATTAGATTTTTCTCTTTCCAAAGAATGTCCTGAAGTATTAGGTTCATTGATACTACTTTTCTCACTGCTAAGGGTTTCAACACTGACAACTCTCGGAACAGAATATTGATTGTTGGGCTTGTTAGCATCATTGTTGCAATTTTTGGTATTTTCTTTGCTAGAAGACGAAACTTTATTTTCCTGGATACAACTTTTCTTTAATTGCCTCAGCAAACTTTGTGGACTGTCTCTGCCTCTATAAAATTTATTCCTATTTTGAAGGAATTTGTTATAATCATAATTATGGTAATCAAAGTTTCTCATTTGCCGGACATTGTGCGGTCTCGCCGATTCATCTAAAAAATATGTCAATGGATATTTAAAAAAAGAAAATGTAAATCTTACAGGAACATCCTTCAACACTTCCTCATCTTCCAGGACAGCTTCTAATTCCTTCAACATGGCTGGAGACATTTTGGGTTGCTTTGGACTTTCTTTGGCTTGTTTACCTTTCTTAGGGGTCGGACTCTTAACAATTTTGTTTATTTGACCTTTAGGCAAACAAAGTTTGGGCTCGTTCTTTTTGAAAGGATTTTTATTGGATGTTGTATTAGAAACAACAATGCCAATGTCTTGATTTTCAGATTCTAAAAAAGAGACATAAATTTTGACAAGAAAAAGAAGCTCAAAGCAATACCTTTGTTTTCAGGTGGAATATACGGATTATATACCAAATTGGAGGGCGGTCCATTTTCATCTTCAGAATCAATAATTTCTATGCAAATATCAATATCAGAGTTTTCTTCATCTTCTAAAACTGATTCTGCCATACTCTCTCTTTCATTATCACTCAAACATTCAATTGGTATATCGAAACATATATCTTCATCTTCACTGGGTTCTTGAATGATATCGTCTGATTTAAGGACTTCCTCATTTTCAATAGGTTCCACTCTTTCAGAAGACACTTCTCCATTACTTGATGACTCCAATTCTAAAAGCTCTTCCTTTTTAGGTGAATTATGTTCTTTTAAAAGTATTGAAGTTTCAAAAGTGTTTGGAACTTCTAAAGGCTCAGGATATTCAATCTTTTTAGGTAGTTCCTCTTTGTTGAAAATTTCAGTAGATTGTAAATTTTCAGAAATATCTTCTTTTTCAATTATTAATAAACTGTTAGAAGCTAGGTCCTCATTTTCAAGAGGCGATTCTTCCGTATCTTCCACTTCAATTTTATTTAAAATTGGGAAAGATGTATCCTCCGAATTGGAGTTCTCAGTTCTAGGCGACATTGTAATATCGATAGAAATTTCGAAGCAATCATCTTCAGATTCTTCTTTTTCATTCATATTACATAAATTTTCAGTTTCTTCAAGTTCATGTTTTGGAGAAGACTTGATTTGTTGGGTATTACAATGAACAATTGTGAAATACTTTCATCAAAATCTTCCATGAGATCTTCAAAACTGTCTTGTTTTTCTGCTTTAACGTTAGAACAATGTAGAATGCTTGAAATTTCTGATAAAATAAATTAGATTAGTTTGATCAAATTTGGCAGATAGATTAAATATTTTTTTTTTTTAGAAAACATTAAAAATTTACATATTTTCAATTAAGCTCATTTGTATAAATTTCCAGACATTGGTTGGAATGTAATCGAGACTGTTCTCGCTCGGCACCTCACGAATCCCTCAAAAGGAAAGTTAGCAATTTCTAAGCTGGTAAATTCTTAAATCCTATAACTCTTTTTAGTTGTGTTACGCAATAACACAAACAAAACAAAATGTCCCTATTGATTTTCTTAGAAAACTTGTCCGTAATTCTGGCTTAAAAAATCGATCGTAGCAATTGAAAAATAAACGGATTTAGCTCGGATTAGTACCAAATGGACTAAATTTTGAAAACCGTCTTAATTTTTAAAGCTCGAGCTCTAAAACATCTAGGAAACACTATTTTCTAAATTTTTCCACTAAATAAAAAATTTCGGAAATTTTAGCCAGAAGCAATATCGAGAGAACGCGAACAAATTAAAAGTCTTACTCGATGGACAAAAGCAATAGACAATAATGTTATAATGTGTAAATGGAATGTAAGATCGCTTTATAAAGGTAGTCTGACACAAGACCTCGGGCGTATACTCAGCGACCATAAAGCTGAGATAACCGCCCTCCAAGAGATGGAAAGGGTGAGTTGATGGATAAGAACATGTACCACTGTGACGTATATTACAGCTGTGTACCAAAGAACTGTGAATTAGGAGTATGTTTTGCTCTAAGGGACAAAGACCGGAACGCCGTGATCCGGTGGGAGCCTGTCAATGAAATGCTTTGATGGATTCGGCTAAAAGGCACATTTTATAACATTATTTGCGCTTCTTATGGTAGCGTTGCCTTCCATCAGCTGCTAGTCAAAATTTGGAATGCAGAAACGATGCCATACGAATGGAATCAGACATCATTTGTCCAATCCACAAAAAAAGGAGACAAAACAGAATGTAAGAACTATCGAGGAATCAGTCTTCTTAATATTGCCTACAACATCCTGGCATCCATCTTATGTGAAAGGTGAGAACTTAAAAGGAAAGGTCGTAATTTCGTAAATAAAGCCAATAAAGTCGTAGTCCTATAGAATTAAAACATTATGAAAAATGCTATATGTCACAGCCAAGGAAGAAGCCGAGCGTACATCGAAATGAATATCAGTTAAAAAACTCTAGTATAATAATTAGAGGTCCAAAATCTCAAGATACTGAGAGACAGAAACTAGACCAGGAAGATTCATCAAAAAACATCATTCTGTAAGGATAAATCGGATGAAAAAAGAATTGCTCAATCGTTGGTAAGAGTGAGGGATGGACACTATCTGTAATTTAAGTAAATTACAAGTCAAATTTTCACGTAAATTACATAAGTAACTAACTCATTCAGAAAACATGATTTACGGACGTAAATTGCATGTAAATTACATAAGTAATAGACTAATTACATCTCTTTGGCAATCCATGGTAAGAGTTTTTCAGTGAACTGCTAAATGACGTTCAAAGCTAAGTAACTCCTCAAGCTGAAGATTCCATGTCATTCGATAATATTTAAGATGTTCCCTACCATCTCTCGAAGAAGTGGAAATTGTAATCATGGATGAGCAAAGCTAAGTTTGAAATTAATTAATCACGAAAAAGTCACGTGTAATTTACCTTTGTAAATTGCATAGTTTACATAAATAACCTATTTGTCCTATAAAAATGGTACAAGAACGAGTGTAGGAACTACCGAGGAGAGTCATATCTATTAAAATCATTGCATCCAAGAAGCCATTAAATTCTGTTACGTGAGATATGCTGACATCAAGATCTACCTGGAGCAAATATAACCAGAAAGGAAGATACTGCGGATTACTTATAGTCTTATATGAATGTTGGATTCGTTACAGCCATAATAATGTTTATGGGGAAAATAAAGGGTTTTCTATTGAAATCAGCTGGTGCAGAAGACGAAGTGGCTACCATGACAGATGGATACACCTATTACAAACTGGGAATTACCCACAGGATACAAGATACTCAACACAGGATAACATGAATGATGTCAACCATGCTTATTTGAAAAGTTGGAATGTAAATTGAAAATAAAGTTCGGTAACTCCGAAACAAGCCCTTGTCCCACATGTAACAATGTTTGTCTTCTATTTGAAATCTTTTGCTCTTTTAAAATACTTCCTTGACACCATATTGATACAAGTAACTCTGAATGTTGAAAGAAATTATAATAATTAACAAGATAATTTCAACAAAACTGCATGGCTTCCCCAAAATCATAAACTAATTGACTAATTGGTATAATAATAATTGTAAACTAGTAATCTCTGTTAACAATATTTCACTGATTTCCAACAATGTTGCTTGTAGTCATTATAAAACCAATCAGAAAAAGTATAATATTACCACCAGTAAACATAACCGTCTTCAAGACCATAATCGTTAGATAAATTGATAAACTCTTTCCCCAAAGGCAGTAAAAGAAAGAGATTCTGTCTCCAACTCCAACCCATATCCAATATAATCGATTGCTTATCCGACATCATCATCGCATTTATTTATATTCATTTTCTTTTATTTTTAGATAATCATCTTTTAGTGGTCTCCGTCTGGGGGATTTCGATGGATAGATTGCTGGACGAGCTAATATAACCGACCAGCAAATAGCTGGTAAGTCTCTCTTCCCAGTCGTTTCAACTTCTTGAACGACTTGAAGAATGTTTTGGAGCTGGTCAAACTAAAATGCGATGATAAATGGTCATGTTTTGTGGAAGGTTGTTGATAGAAACCCAAAGATGAACATAAATTTTAATTTATATTTCATTTAATAAAAATGCCTATGGAGAGGAGACAGTCTGATAGAGTTCTATAGTTTATTTGACTTATATTTTATATTGAAATAGGGTGATTATTTTATTTTATTTCAGAGATAAGCATTAGTAATTTATGATCTTTAATCGTTATATACGAATTATTTTTATATTTTACTGTTTGTAGTGAATGTCTTTGAGGATTTCTGGATAAGATCCATCACTGATGAGCGGACTTCTAACATTTTTAAAGAAATGCCAGGTATCATCACATAGAGTTCAGGAAGAACAATTGATTTATATCTTACAGAAATATTTTTAAATAATTATATCTTAGCACTTTTCAAACATAGGACATAGGAAGGAAAACATTTTCTCAGGAAGGATACAACTTTGATCCAGTATGATTTGCAATTGTAGGGTAAATGCTTCTGCTAATGATGATTTAGAAATTATAATTTTTGAGTTAAAAATTGTAATGAATCTGATTCCGGGTAAGTTGGGGGTTTTGCATCCACAGTGGAGGACGGTACAAATTCGCTGCTAGAAACGTAAGGATAGTCCCTTAACTTCCGAAAGCAGGAAATAAACAACTAGACCCGGATATGAAAAAGAAAACGCATCGACACGGACACGAAATAGACAAGGAGATAGAGAACCATCCTTGATGTGAGGACCATGATTTCCAACAACATCGACCCCGACAAGGAAATGGACAAAGAAATAAAGGTAGACACATGGAATACCGGAGTCATCTTTGATATAAGGATCAAGAGGTCTGCAACATAGATTCCAACCCCCATATAGTATAAGCATGTATAAGCTTCAGGATATCTTCGAAATGGCCAACACACAACCCTCAGCGTGAATTAAACACTCCTTCGTTGTACGACAAGAATACAACTAAATAGGCTTCCGAGAGGACAGGACAAAAGGAGGTAGGTTGAAAAGTTAGGAAGGTAAAACAATCGTCAATTTGAAGAAAAAAAAAGCAATCAGAATCCCAGAGAAGCTAATACGACTATGCCAAATAACGCTACGGAATACTTGGAGTTGTGTAAGAGCTTCAAACTGAATCTTAGCTGTCTCAATTGACAATCTAATCAACTTTCGACAATGATCAGATAATAGCACGACCTCCTACTTCCAGTACTTCTATACAGCTCTGAGAGTTGAGCTTGACTTCCGCGGTTTGTATCGATGGAGTATGTAGAATACGATATAACCTCGAACTGTATCTATATGGCCATTCATATATAGTAAACATGATCCGTTCAAAATGCTTGATATTGGCTTGATTGATGCCTGATATTGGCTTCCATCTAGAACGGATGGATAAATATAAACAAATAAAGAAATGACTAACTTATTCAATATAATTAATTAGTTACAGTAAGTAATGTAAATAACCATTAGTTACCTATGTAAATTACACGTAAGTTACTAATAAGTTATACGTAACTTACATAATTTAACCATATATGCACGGAAGTTTTATCTTCAAAAAGTGTCTAAGACAGGAATGGGCATTGTCTGTAATTTAAGTTATTTACAAGCGCAATTTTCACATATATTATCAACCCTTCGTTATTTACCTAAATTACGTAATTTACAAAAGTAAATTACTTGTAAATTATGTAAGTAGGTAAATAAATGCAATGTTTTGCCCATAAATGGTCTTAGAGACACACAAGATGCACTCTTTTCTAAGAATTTGGTTAAACACGGTGCAATTTCTTTATATTCTATAGAAGCCGACCAAAGAATGGGAATCAGTCACAGCTTCTGCCTAGAACCTCCACGGTCGCAATTTCTGCCATAATTTTTATATATTTATTTTTGCGAATTTTTAATTTTTTCTGTTGAAAGACGTTTTTTGGACTCCTGATGCTTTGGCAGATACTGTTTTGGTGGCATTCCACCTAACTAAGCTGTCATTTGTCAGAACGGGCCTAATAACGGGGGTATATATCCACCATGTCATCTGTGGCTTTAGACCCCACGTTTTGCCGATGCAGCTTGTACGCATTCTTTCTTCTTTCATCAATATTCGCTTCCCAGTTAAGTTTTTTGTCAATTATTACCCCTAAATATTTGGCTTGATCATCATATGCAACGCTACTCCATCCAGTATAGGCAACCTAAAAGACAGTCTCTTGTATTTTCTCGTAAATAGAAATAGGTCTAGTTTTTAATAATTATTTACGTAATTTACTGCTGTAAATTTCGTAATTTACGTAAATAATTGATATTTTGTATTCAACTGGTTAATTACTTACATAATTTTCGTGTAAATTACTTTTGTAAATTATGAAAAAATTTCAGACAATGCCTATCGGTGCTTGTTGATTTTCCTTTCAAGTGTGCATGTTGTGACTTGGACAATATGTCAAAGTCAATAAGCATCTCCATTGTCTTTAGCATGAATGATGACAGTGATAGGTATTTAATCTTATACAGCTATACAATGTCCACTTCTACCTGTCTTGGAAATAAACAGCATGTTGACCTTCCTCCACATTCTAGGAATAAAGCCTAACATGAATGGGCAAAGCTCGGTATTTAGTTATATACGTTAAAGGACTTTGAGAAGATTTCTGGATGACAGATTACTGCGATGCAGGTTTATCGTAGAATACTTATTCCCATTATCACCTATGTTAGTGTCCTTATACAATTCCGTTTTGTCTCCTTCCTTAATTATAGACCATTTTTCGGAGTTTAGGTCCTTATTTTAGATGACATATAAGTTTTTGGGACTAATATCCAGCCCTTAGTTTGTTCAACTTTACCATTCTTGTGGAACAAAATCGCTTGAATAGCCACCTTTAAGGTCTTGACAAACGTAGATGCGATGTCCTTTGAATCTCTCAGCTATGAAGAATATTTCAGGGTCCTTAGGTTTCCTCAGAAATCTTCAGATTTATCTCAACAAGAAAGCGTCATCGCTCCAACCATTGTCAGTACTATTATCAACAATGACGATCATCCCGCTTGGCTTCCGTTGAAGAAGAAGGCTTCAATATCTTCATCGGATCTTTTCCTCTTTGCTACAAATTCTTGCCTTTTATCCTGCGAACACTTCTTTTCAGAACTGTTCGCCTTAAAACTAAGGGATTTCACAGCCTTTTCAGAATCGACTAATCTGTCTCTGTAGGACCTTTGCATCTCTCCTAGTTCGTTGTTCTTGAGAGTCTTATTGGTGATCCTCTTCCTTTCAATATCGTTTATTAGCGTCGTTTACTTCCATATTTGAGGTTTTGAGAACCTTTGGTGACCAGAACTCACTATTTACCACTTTGCACATTTTGATTCAAGACGACATAGCTCGAATTGATCAATATCCCAATTTGAGCCCCATCACGTCAAGATTGTTCTCAGTGAATGGAGAAATTATCTAGAATTGTCTCTAGATCCGTGCCTGGTACTAGACTTCTCGTTTTGGGAGGTTCTTACTTTTGTAGCGATATGATCTGCCTATCTCATACATTAGTAGCAGATCTAGTATTCAGTTGGAAGAGTCTTAAGGGTGTCTACCGACATTATTTTGCAATGGAAGTAAAATGTCACAAATGAAGTTATTAATTACCTTTACCATGAAGTTATAAATAATATAAAATCTATAAAATATTCTAAATATAAATAAAATCACCCTGTTGAAAGATTTATTGTCCCCTGTAAGATCAAATTTATTTGTGTATCCCACTTGTTGTGATCGCATTCATTTTGTTTCTTTCAGGAATGGAAATCTCTCTTTTATATTATAGATAGAATATAATATAATATAGTTTATATTTATTATTGAGAGATCATTATAAACCCATATTAAATAAACATATCGAGATATAGATCTTGAAAGAGATTCCCGGACCGACTGGTCAGTCTGGTCAAAGCAGCATAGCACAGCACAGCGCTACGAACCTAACAACAGACAAGAAACATACACCTTATATCATCAATATCTCCGTCTATGTCATTTATATTTTGTAATTAATATCTGTAATTTTATAAAATCTTGTAGTACATTGATAAATAGCTTTGTAGTTTCTTAATGTTTTATGAGCCCAGTCGGATGGATTGGATGGCGTGTGGGTCGATTGGTTTTATGGGAATTTAATCAGCTGTTGCTTGTCTCCCTGAAATGAGAAAGTTTTTTTATTTGGTATTTTAATTGATTGAATTATTGATATTCAAGGAACTTCCGGTTTTTTTTGAAAGAGGTGTTAAAGTTCAATAAAAAATTATTATTTATTTTTTAATTGTTGATTGGCTTTATTGAATAAGTTTTTGTTTGCAATGTATTTATAGAATTTTAGCTTGGTTCAATTTATTTCAAACTCTGATGTCATATTTAGAAATAGGAACGAATGGACATAGCGAATTCTGGACATTGCGAACACAATTTATAATGATAAGACATATTATAGTACAGAAAAGAGATTTAAAAGTGCATATTGTTTGAGTATGCTTAGTTTTATATTTTTTAAAATTATTTTGAAATAAATTATTATCAAATTATCATTTGAATTAGAAAGAAGTTATTTTATTTAACACATATGGTGTGTATGAAGCACAGGAGAGCAGTAATCCACAGATTGGTCAATATATCGAAAAGACCAATGATTTGGACACTAAACACAAATTGGCTATTTAAGATATTAGGTGTCTCTGGCTATCTTTGAATTTCTTGCATGAAGTATAACTATAGGTAAGAATCTGGGGTAATACTTGACATGAAACTTATATAAAGCCAACATGAAATATTTACGACCTACATTTCTGATGTAAGCGAACGCATCTATCTTTGATTATTTCAAGTTCAAATCTATGAATGATTCATTTAACTTTTGATTTCCTATACATGATATTGTTAACTTTAGAACTTTACCTTTTATTTTTTGAAAATTCTTCAGGTTGATTAAGGTAGATTTCTTCATTCACATCTTTTTGAAGAAAAGCTCTTATGCACTTATGTACCCTGAATAGACTTATATTTCTTTGCAAAAACCAATTTACTATTTAAAGCTTTCCTGTACTTTGGGACCCCCCCCCCTTAAAACTGTTTCACATGTTTGACAAACAGCTCCCACAAGCTTCCCATTTTCGTACACTCTATCGAAGTTATCAACAAAACACCGCGGCGGTAATTCACAGAAAATTTTAACGTGATAAGTTATTGAAGTTATTGACTGACATTATCGACATGACATTATTGACAGTCAATAATGTCAATAACAATTTCTCGAATTTGCTTCATTGTCATGGAAATTACGGTCTTTCCATTTTCAGTAATATTCAGGAAACTTCTGATCATCAAATCTCGAACTTCACCATAATGTAATTCGTGATGTTAACATCTCCTTTTGCAATTGCTAAGTCGAGATATCTGTAACATTTGCCACCCCTTATCTAGCCTGCCATCATTATTGGTTTATAGGTATCAGGGGACCCAGTAATCAGCATAACCCCAACCAATTTCAACTGAAGTTAACTTTTGAGCAAATGTCAAATCTTTTTGTGACAGCTCTCAATATTTCAAAAGTTTTCAGAAGACCCACACTACGAGAAAAGATTTGAACATCCGCTCCACAAAAGATTTGAACATCCGATCTATCGAAAACTTCGAAAACGGTCTATCCAATTTTTCGAGGCACAATTGTCTAAAAAAACTATTCTTCTGTTTGGTTCTAGAAGCAAGTTCCGGCAACTTTTCAACCACCTCCAAAATCAAATTCGACAAAAAAATTATTTTTGGAGGAATTTCCGAGAATTTCGTACGAGTTCTGGCTGCGTGTGGAACACAGTTTTGACCACTTTTCAAGCAGTTCCATGTCCAATGCGAAAGAACTAATTCTCGTTGCGCAATAAATAAAAAAACGCTAAATTAAAAAAAAAAGTTAGGAAGTTCTGACCATTTATCAAGTGTTTATCTGTCCAATTTTCCCGCCAAAATTGGCAAAGAAAACATTAAAAAAATTTCTAAAGCGGTTCCAGGTTTAATTTTTTTTGCGCTAAAATATAAATTTTTAATGTTTTCTTGAGCAGTTTTGGCGTAGCATTTGAACAGAGCACTGATCCAAAAGTGGTCAGAACTCTGTCCCAGACCTAAAAAAAAAAGAGAATATATCACTCTTCCATGTCCAGAACAACGTCGGAATTCCTAGAAATTCCACAAACATTTTCTTTATTTTATTGCCGGGTACATTGGACAGAGATCCAAAGAATTTTGTTCCGATCTAAAAAATAGAACTATCCATGAATGCGTTTATTTTTGTATTTTCTTGGCAATTTTTACCTGAAAATTAGGCATGTAACTGCTTGGCACTTTGTTCCAGACCAATAAATGGAAATAATTTACTCTTCCTGTCCAGATCTATAACGGAACTGCTTAAAATTTCTCCAAGACATTGTTTACTATTCAAAATTTTTAATGGTTTCTAGTGCAAATTTGGAGCGGAAATTGCACAGAGCGCCACTTGAAAAGTGATCAGCACTTGTTTCCAGACTCACCAATGAGAATCATGAACGTCTCTTGTCTAGAATAACCATGGAATATTCAGAAAGTCCTTCAAAGATTTTTTTTATTTTTTTGTTATACCTAAGGGTTTCTTTTGTAAATTTTGGCGCGAAATTGGACAAAGAACGATAACCACTTGACCAGCGTGTTTCTCTAAGCTATTGATCGCCATTTCGAATCCTTTTATGGGCTTGAACTTTCTTTACTTGTAAACAAATATTTCGAATTTCTGTTTATAATCTCAGTTTTTAATCTTATTTATTGTTCTAAGTCATTACAAAAATGCATCCATATTAGTATTACTATATATCAATATCTAAAAAGCTTTTGTCCAACAGTTTCATGAATTTTAATAAAATCTCCGGCTTATATAAATAACAAAGATTAGTTTAGTTTAGTAAGATCAAAATATTTACTGTTGACCACAGATTTATTACTCCCGACATGATAAATAATCAAGTAAAAAATTTAATCAAGCTTCCGGGACCTCAGTGAATCCTGGGACTCAATAGGTTGACCATAGAATAGACTAGAACCTTCTAATAGCAGCAATTTTTTAGAATCTGAGTCCTATATTGTTCACCTAAGTAATTTAAGGGTTTTCAAAAAATAAGAACTGTACCTTACAGCTGGTTTTATGCTACGAGAGGTCAACCGGAGATCAAATTCGTAATCAGGAGTCTCTTCTATTCTAGTGCTGTATTAGCTAATGAGTAACACATGGCCTTTCAGAAACATTCAAATAAACCTTAACGAAATGAAGTATATACATTTTTATGAGGGTCACCTCTAGGTGGTCCTAGTTAAACATATATTCTGTGAGTAACAGAGCTGGATAATAGGAAGAGATGGAATAATGGAGACAATGGATAGTTCTTGACTGTAATTTACTGATTTCTACTTTCTTGAATAAAATAATGCTTAAAGTATGAGTTCCAAATGACAAGATTCAAATTCTCATACATCTATAACCCATCAAAAACTAATAATCAAGTTAAAAAAATGTAATCAAGTTCCGGGATCACAGTGAATCCTAGAACTCGTAGACTGACCATAGAGCTGACTAGAACCTTCTAATAGCAACAATTTTTAAAATCTGGGTCCTATATTGTTCACCTAAGTAATTTAAGGGCTTTCGAAAAATAATAACTGTACCTTACAGCTGGTCTCATGCTACGAGAGGTCAACCGCAGATAAAATTCGTAATCAGGAGTCCCTTCTAGTCTAACGAAATTAAGTATATACATTTTTATGAGGGTCACCTCCTAGGTGGTCCTAGTTGAGCATATATTCTGTGAGTAACAGAGCTGCATAATAAGAAGAGATGGAACCATTAGGACTATCATGAAAATCGTTCTTTAGTTCTTGACTGCAATTTACTAATTTCTTGAATAAAATAATCCTTGAACTAGGAGTTCCAAATGACAAGATTCAAAATCTCATACATCTATAACCCTTCAATTACCAACAAAAACTAGTAGCATCGGAGAAAATCAAAGTAAAATCTTTATCAAACCAAAAATAAATCACACCAAACAATTACCGTCAATGTGTATGAATGAACATTGCATGTATTTTATCAAAATGCAAAGTGAAAGTTGCATTTGGTAGCATATTCATGTATAATCAACGAACCGGCAACAAGAGACTTCCTATACTATAAATCAGATGTTATAAAAAAAAGATCTTAATTGCTAACAGATAATTAAGTTTTCTGAACCAAAAAGTAAATTGCCTTTTTAATTAAATTAATTAATATAAATAAATGTATAAAATTGTAATATATATGATATGTTCAGATGATATTGAAGCCAGCAAGCTACATTTTATATCTGACAATAAGCCAATTATAACGAAAAATGTTAAAATATTCCGTCGGAAAACGCCTCCCAGCAAGTATTTTGTAAAACATATTTTATGTTCAGTGCTGGCCCAGGCAGTCATGTTATAGCAAGGCTGTACAAATTTAACTCTAGAAAGGAAGAAAGAGTTGGCCTGGTCTGGTCACAATGACTGCCACACAACACAACCAAACAGAAGAGAACACAGGAAAGCAACATTATAATTTATATTCCTGTTGTGTAAAGCCATAATACATACACGGCTGGTCATCATCAAAGTGATCCACCCAAGGAGTTAAAGGATTAATTGCATGTTGTCATAAATTATCAAAACAACAAAGGGAAACTAAATTATTATCACAAACAGAGACGTTTTACAGTGGAGTAGGTTTTGGGAAGATTTATTTTAGTAATTTAGTTTTTGAAGAAAATAAATATTAATATAGATTGGTACACATTGAAAAGTCGGTGAAAACAAAATTTCATTTACTAACTTAAAACAACGAAGTCCTATTTCTCATGTCTAATAATAATAATTTTTTTATTGGATTACCCAAATGGAATCTACATACAGAGAAGTTCAATAAAGCCCCCCCCCCAGATTGTGTTCTTTGTGTACTAGTTTCGCGGGACAACTGCTTAGATCGTAGTAGTCTGATCAGGCTAAACAGACCACTGTTTGCGAGCAGTATCCTCCCCTTAATTTCAACACTGATGAAGAGGTGGAAAATGGAAATCTATTTTTCTTGGGTTTTTTCAAGCATCTGTCTGAGTGTGAAAATGGAAATCTATTTTTCTTGGGTTTTTTCAAGGATCTGTCTGAGTGTGAAAAGTTGATGGTAGATTTTCCAGGAATAAAACCTCATTGATATGGGCCAACAATACTGATAACATATGGTTTTAGCATCTCAGATATTATGGAAGCACATATTTTATATGCAACGTTAAGTACGCTGATTCCTCTGTAGTTCTTAAGCTCACTTCTATCCTCTTTTTTTGAAAACCGGGCAAATTAGGTTGAAGTTCCATTCATGTGACATCTTTTCCCTATTTCAGATTTTTGTTAGGATTTGATGGCCCCCCCCCCCCCCCCC
>HF720238.1:998-12087 GCA_000341915.2 Megaselia scalaris
TTATACCATTTGAATAAAGATATAATTAATAAAAATGTTGATTTTATAAAAATGCAGTAAAATTTGTAAATTTTTACTCTTAATATTCAATCCAGATCGACGTTCTACAACTACAAAAAGCTTCCATAAGCTTTATTTTATAAATTATTTGCGAAATTGCTTTGTATTTCTAAGTCATTATAAAAGCACTGGATCAGGTGCATTACAAAAATAAATTAAAAATCGAAAAGAAAAAAGTAGCTTAAGTTTAAGTTTTGAAAAATATTTAATTCTGGAAAAGGGATCTTGTAAATTCTATGTAGTCCAAAGCATCCTTGACTTCGTGGCCAGACTTTCCATCGGTGTAAGGTTTCATCCGTTGCACACAATAGTCGGCCATGTCCTTTGTGAGGTTCTGGAAAAAAAGTCAAAGTTAATTATTTTCAAAAATAGTTCAAAAACCCAAAAACTTACGCAATAGAGTTCCTCTTTTGTAACGTAGGGACGGTCGGAGGCAGTGATGGCGCGGAAGGCATTTTCGATTTCCTCGAAACTTTGAACGTTCTCGGTTTCTTTGGAAATCATGAATGCGATGTATTCTTGCAGGGAGACGTGGCCATCATGGTTTGGATCTACGAGTTGCAGGATGGCGTCGAATTCTGGGTCAGGTTGGCCATCTTCCACCATAGGAAGGTCGTAGCCCAAAGCACGTAAGCAGGATTTGAATTCTTGATGGTTCAATTTGCCACTCTTGTCCTTGTCGAAATGTTTGAACATCATTGAGAATTCTTTGAGGGAATCTTCGGATACTCCTGAATGGTTTCTGGCTTGAATCTGTTGCTCCAAATTGTGTTGCATTCTCATCGAAAGTTGATCTAATTGATCCCATTGCTGGGCAAGTCCCACAGTCGAATGTTCGGTATATCTGTTGTCCAAAATCAAATGTTCCTCAAGTAATGCTCCAAGTTCTTCAATTTTCTTCAAGTCGACTCGTCTAGCACGGCCTCTGTAGCCTTGATACGAAGAGCTTCCAGTTGTTGTTCCAAAGAACCGGATCCTTCCATCATCGATGTTCTGTGAAAAATAAATTTCGAATTTAGAAACATTTTGAAAATAAAAGCATTTTAAGGTGAGTAATATTTGGAAGCTTTCGCTTTTGAATAGCTTTTGTTAACTATTGAAAGGCTTTGATTTTAAAAGCAAATGCTCAACATCAATGAGAACCTGTTAGAGAGCAACAAACACATATTTTTTACACTCTCACAACTAAACTTTACCCCTTTCTATCGTAACCGAGCATATAAAATCTACAAAAAAGTTGGATTTAAAATGGATATGTGCTTAAAAGATGGGAATACTAAAGTGGCTCAACATTGAGCCACCAAACAGAATTAAAGTCTCACCTAGTTTCAGTTAACCATTGATGGAAGAGGTTGGCGTGTTTGGCAAACTCCTTGCGAAGCTTGTCGTTTCCTTCTTGTCGTTCGGCTTCCTTGATCAATTCACCATCGCGTTCTTCGATGATCTTTTGCAAGTTGCGCCAGGTCTCTTCAAGAGCTTCCATGGTGAACCAAGTATATGGGTTAGGTCCAACATTAAAGCTCTTGATCTTTTGATCTAGTGCAGCTAATGCCTTGAAGTCAGCTTCGGCTGATGACAATGAAGCTTGGAATTGGGCATGAGCTTCGCGCAAAGCACGGATTTCTTCGATTGAATTGCAACGAACAGGATCTGTAAGATCTTCTTCGGCATTTTCAAACCAAGAATTGAATGCGGAAGCCTTCTTGGCAAAGGTCAAGTAGAGTTCTTCAATTTGACGGAATTGTTCCTGCATAGCCAGCAAGCGTTGCTTTCTAGCCTCGGAAGCTTCACGAAGCTTGTTCCAACGGTCAAGAACATCTCCATGACGCTTAAGAATAGCTGGTGATTGGGCATGGTTAGCATTAATAAGTTGATCCTTAAGAGCAGTGATGTTGTGGATTCCTTCCTGTTCGAAAGCGTTAAGACCTGGAAAATGGTTTAAGAGGTTAGTTTTTTAATGTTACTTATTATTGTTTGTAAACAAATAAATTTAAAAAAAATATACACACCAGCATCAAATGTCTCTTGTTTGGTCAAGAAAGTTTGAACAGTGGACAAATCTCTTCCGTATTCATCGGACTTCACATAGTTCTCCTTATCAGCGATCCAGCTTTCAACCACATCAGCCTTCCACATGAATTGCAAGTAGGCAGAGTTGTCCAACAAAGCGTTCTTACGACGTCCAGCCAAACCATTCAAGTTGTCCAACTTGGTACGCAATTGTTGGCAACGTTGAGAGATGGAATCTCCATGATGGTTCTTGCTTTCCACAAGTTCAGTTCCTTGGTTGCAAATAGCAGTGCATCTTTCACCGTGGGCAGCAAAATCAGTTTCAAAAGCATCGTGCTTCTTTAAAAGACCTTGAACGGCAGCCATTGAATCTCCATAGTCTCCAACAGACAAGAGTTGTTGTTTCTCAGTGATCCATGCTTCTTCCTCTTCAACTTGAGCCAAGAATTGTTGGTAAATCAAAGATTCATCCAATTTCTGTCCACGAGTAGCAGAAACGTTCTTCAGTTCATCCCAAGCTTGGTTGAGAGCCTTCAATCTTTGTTCAATTTCTGGAACACCCAAGTTGGAAACATCCATCAATTTCTCACCAGCTTCTTGAACAGCTTGGATGGCTGGTTCGTGAGAGGCCAATTCAGCTTCCAATCTCTTGTGCTTCTTCTTCAAATTTTGGACACCAGTCAAATCGCGACCATAATCATCAGAGCTGACCAACAATTTCTTCTCCTTGATCCATGACTCTTCATCGGCAATATCACGGAAGAATTGGTGCAAAGTCAAAGCTTCATTCAAACGGGCTTGACGATGAGCAGCCAAATTACAAATTCGCTCGTAGCGTTCGTTAATGCTTTGGCATTTTTCTTGGATGCCAGCACTATCAAATTGTCCACTACCGACCAAAGATTCAGCCTGGCTGTTCATGTCTTTAATGCGATCTTCATGTGCTTGAATGTCAGTTCGACAAGTTGATGTTTCTTCATGAGATTTTGGACAGAAGCAAGGTCCTTGCCAGAGTCTTCAGTGGTCAAAAGGCTCTCAACTTCACCCAACCAGAAATCAAGATCCTTAACAGCAGCAATATAAGTTCTTTGCTTGTTGGCTTCCTTCAATTTCAAAGATTTCTCAGTGGTCTTTTGGGTCAAGTATTCCCATTGATCAGCGATTTGAGTCAATCTCTTTTGAACAGCATCTTCGGATCCCGAGCATTGTTTCTTGTCAATCAAATTGCTTCCCATTTGGAGAACGTTTTGGATACGATCAGCATTAGCAGCAAGTTCAGCTTCAAAGGCTTGATGTTTTTGATGCTTGGATTGAATGTTGGCTGGATCGCGGTAGCTTTCTTCAGTTGCAAGTTGCGATTTCTCCATAATCCAGTTTTGAATTTCATCAGCTTCACGAGCGAATTCTTGAAGAGACAATTTCTCTCCCAAATGGGAACGTTTGACAATCAAACCTTCCTTGAGATGACGCCACCTGTCCAAGACTTGCTTACGCTTGTCATCGATGTCATCAGAAGCGTAATGGTTTTGAGTGATGAATTGATCGGCAAGAACTTGAAGAGCTGCGATTTTCTCTTCATGTCCATTGATAGCCTTATCGAAATCTTCGTGCTTCTTGATCAAAGCTTCAACATTGTCACCCTTTGAGTCGACTTCTTCAGCATTAAGGAAAGCTTCACGAGCAGACATCCAGTTCTCAGCTTGTTCACAATCACGCATATACAATTGGAGGTCCAAGTTTTGCTCCAATTGAAGACGACGTTCAGCCCAGGCTTTTTCCAAATCTTCACGGGCATGAGCTAAGTCATCAATCTTTTCCTTGATGACTGGCGATGCGTAGTGGTTTGCTTGCAACAATTCATTACCGAATTGCTCGAAAGCAGCAAAGGTTCCGGCACGAGCATCGATCTCAGTGCGGTGTTCCTATACAACGAAATTTCAAGATTAGAATGGAAATATAAGATTTTTAAATAGGATGTAGTTTGAAAGGCGTATTTGGCGGGATTTTATGTGTTTTTTGAATAAAATGATTTTCGTGAAAATATATAATAATATAATATTTCTGAAAGGAGGTTAACAAAAATGATTTGAGCTTTTATGTACAAAAATTAAAAACAACATCGACGTGAAAAGTTTTTTTTGTTAATTTTTACACAAAAACAAGTAGAAAATTTTGGAGAAGCGCAACGTAAATTTCACACACACTTAATGGAAATGGGTATTTTTTAACACTCGACATTCAACTACTTTTATCCTTCTGAAATGCTTCATGGGAATAATTTGATGCTTCAATTTTGGATATCAATCAGGAAGTTTTCAATTTTGATTACCAAACACCGACCAATTTCAGGATTCAAGATTTGTTTCTAGTTTGAAGGAAAAATTTGATTTTCAAACAAAAATAATCAATTTACAATTCAGTAATTCATTGACTTTACAAAAAAATTGTACAAAATTTACATTTTTTAAAATATAAAAAATATAAACAAATAAAAAAATTACTAAAAAAAGTTTATTCTTTTTTAAAAAAAAGTTTGTATAATTAAAATAAATTCCAAAGGCAAAGGACTTTTTTAAAGCAAAAAATAAAAATATATTGTAAATTTTATGTTTGAAGATAATTTAAGAATAATATTTTTTTAATTATTGATTTTAAATGAATTACTTTCAATAAACATTTCAAATTAGAAACCCTCCTTGAACCCTTGTTATAGACAGATAACCAATTTCTTCAGAAGAGTGTCCTTATGGAATGTGAGTTGTAGTTGCAGTTGTACAATTGTAATATAGAAACACCAACAAAACATAAAAAAAAAAATAAAACACAAAACAAACAAAAAATGAAAAAAACTCTGTAAAGTTTCTGGGCATAGCTCTGTGTACCTCTGGAAGTATATTAGCTCCATAAAGGAAATCAATTTCAGCTCGATGACTCTAGAAACACGTAAAAAATACAAAAATAACAAATCTTATGTTTTGGTTTTGTGATGAAAAAAATATCAAAAAAATTAAACGTAAAATACTTATGGATTCTGAAAACTTTTCCCCTAAAAGCAATAAAAAAAACCTCACAAGGAAACTAAAACCATAAACCCTTGAACCATTCTATAAAAAAAAAAGACCAAAAAATACTCACTTGATGACGCTCAATAAGAGCTTCAGCTCCAGTCACATCATTGGCAAGTTCTTCAGATTTCACCAATTGGTTCATGGTGTTAATCCAAGAGAGAAGATCGCGGTAATCGCTCAAGAATCTCTGCAAATCATATGAGTCCAAAAGTTTCTCCTTGCGAGTAGTAGCTTTCTTGAGGATTTGTTCCCACATCTCATTAATTTCTTGTTGTTTGGAAAGAGTGATTTCAGCAGAGTCTGGATGGGTGTTGGCCAAACGGTTGGCGGTGTCTTCCAATTGTCCAACTTTGTCGCGCAAAGCAGCCAAATCACGTTCAACTCCTTCGTGCTTCCTTTGAAGAGTTTGAACGGAACGCAAATCTTTACCCAAATCATCATTGTTCAAAGCATTCTCCTTCTCAGCAATCCAGTCCTTGGTTTCATCAATGTCTCTGTGGAAACGTTGAACTTCATGGACAGATCCCAATTGGTTGGCCTTTTCAACAGTGAGTTGTTGCAATTTGGTCCAGTTTTCGTTCAAGTCTTGCATTTGAGATTGAATCTTCAAAGCAGCTTCAGTCTGTCCCAAGGATGTCAATTGGACAGCGATTTCATTCATGTTAGCCAAACGAACTTCATTGGCCTTCAAATCGTCATTGAAATCATCGAATTTCTTTTGCAAAACTTCAACTTCTTCCAAATCTTCACAAACGGTTTCAGCGATTTGGGCATGGTTCTCCTTGTCCTTGATCCAAGAAGCCAAATCAGCAGCTTCACGAACCAAGACGTAAGCCTTAACAGTTTCATTGAGCTTATCTTGACGCTCACGAGCACGGGCCAACAAGTTGTCATATTGGGAGTTGATTTGGTTTTGACGTTTTGAGATGGAATGGTTGTCAACCAAGTTTTGTTACTGGCGCTCAAACCAGCTTCAATCTTCTTGACATAAGCAGCTGGAACGAATCCTTGACGATCGTTGACTTCAACTTTCCACCAATCCTTGTTGTTGGAGTTAAGAAGAGTAAGGACATCTCCCTTCTTCATGGAAACTTCACGTGGTGACTTTTCAACATAGTCGTAAAGAGCAACGACACATTCCTTACCAGTGATATCGACAGCTGGAGTTTCTTGTTGACGACAGCTTTGAGCTTGATCTTGCAAAGCTTGAATGGTGTTTCCAAAGGCTTCTAAATCAGATACCAAAGCTTCATGCTTTTTCAACAAAGCTTCAGATGAATCTTCGTCCTTTCCATAGTCTTGTCCAGAAACAATTGGTTCCTTCTCACGCATCCAGGACTCAGCTTCATTGGCATCAGCAAAGTATTGATGAGCTTGCAAAGAATCCTCAAGATCTTGTTTGCGTTGAGCAGACTTATCTTTAAGGTTGTTCCATTGCTCTTGAACGGCATTGATGCGTTGACGGATTTCGTCACGGGCGATTTGTGAATCGTCCTTTAACATATGTTCTCCAGAGTTGAGTACATTGATGAGACGGCCTTCGTGGTTGTTAATTTCAGCCAAAACAGCTTGATGTTTCTTGATCAAGTTTTGGACTCCAATCAAATCTCTGCCGCGGTTGGTGCTTCCAGCAATTGGTTCCTTCTCTCTGATCCAAGCAGCTTCATCCTCCAAATCACGGAAAAGTTGTTGAACTTGCAAAGAGTCGTACAAACGGTTCTTGCGGTCGCTCATTGGTGAAGCCAAAGCTGCGTATCTGGCAGACAAAGTGTTTTCCTTCTTGCGGATGTTGTCAGCATCGAAATGGTCACTTTCAATGAATTTGTTAGCAGCCACTTTGATTCCTTCAATACGGTCTTGATGGGCCATAACATCAGCTTCCAAGAGAGCATGTTTCTTTTGGAGGTTCTGGACAGAAGTCAAGTCCTTTCCGTAATCTTCAGACAACAATTGTCCTTCGATTTCGCTCAACCACATTCAATATCTTCAATGGTGCGGTTGAATTGTTGTTGTTGGCAAGCTTCCTGCAATTTGCAGCCTTTCTTGTCACTGGCTTGGACCAATGTTTCCCACAATACTACAATTTCTTGGGTGCGTTGGTTGATTTGATCGGAAGCATAATGTTTCTTCTCAATGAGCTCAGTTCCTAGGGAAGTGATATCTTCAATTCTTGACTTGTTAGCATTCAATTCATGTTCAAAGTTTTGGTGTTTTTGCATTTTTCCATTCAAGTTGGTTGGGTCCAAATAACTGTCATCAGTAGCAAACTTCAATTTCTCACTGATCCATCCCTTGGTTTCATCGCAATCGCGTTCAAATTGTTGGTAACGGTTGGAATCTTCCAAGAGTTGACGACGAGCTGCGGACTTCTCTTGCAAAGCAGATCTTCTGGCCAACAACATTTGACGACGTTGAGCAACATCATCAGCAGCATAATGGGATCCATCAATCAATTTTGTGGCAAAGATGTCCAAAGCCTTGATCTTCTCCTCTTGAGCTGCCAAACTTTTTTCAAAGTCTTCGTGTTTCTTGATTAAAGCCTCTACGGAGTCTAACGAATCTCCAAGATCTTCATTAGCTAAGAAAGCCTCTTGTTTGGCCATCCATGTGTCAGCTTGTTCTGTATCACGGTAGAACAATTGCAAGTCCATGCATTGCTCATACAAGATACGACGATCTTCCCACAAGGATAACAAAGAACTCTTATCATTTTCCAAAGCTGCCAACTTTTCTTGGATTTCAGCTGCGGCATAATGTTCTCTCTCAAGAAGATTGCGACCAGACTCAGTGGTTTGCTTGAAAGAGTCTTCTCTAGCATCAATTTCTCCTTTGTGTTCTTGGTGACGTTCTAACAAAGCCTCAGCTCCAGCAACATCCTTGGCTAATTCATCAGCTGAGATGACAGCTTTCATTCCATTGATCCATGAAACAAGATCACGGAAATCAGCAAGGAAACGGTGAAGAGAATAAGATTCATCCAACTTTTGTTTGCGTTCCTAGCCTTTGCAGTCAAACTTTGCCAGTAATCAGCAATTTCAGCTTGCTTCTTACGAATTTGGTCACTGTGGTCTCCATGGATAGCACAAAGACGTTGTGATTCAGCTCCCAAAGTTGAAACTTTGTCTTCAAGGGCAGCCAAATCACGCTCAACACCTTCATGTTTACGTTGAAGAGCTTGGACACTGGCCAAATCACGTCCATAGTCATCAGATGAAAGGACGACATCTTTCTCAGCGATCCAGGCTACAGTCTCATCAGCATCTCTGTTGAAACGTTGAATTTCATGGGCTCCGAAGAGTTTTTCTTGGCGAACAATGGCCAATTGCTTCAATCTTTGCCAGGCTTCATTCAACTCATCCTTCTTCTTTGTGATGACTTCACGTTCTGGGTGACCATCTTGGATTAACTTTTCAGCCAATTGGTTGACTTCTGTGACACGGTATTCTTGGGAAGCCATATCCTTTTGGAATTCATCGAATTTACGTTGGAGAACCTCGACATGTTCCAAATCATCACCAAATTCATTAGCTGTGACGAAGGCTTCCTTGTCCTTAATCCAGAACATAACTTCTTCGCAATGACGAAGAAATTGTACCAAGACCAAGGCTTGTTGGAGCTTTTGGCCCTTCTCAGCCAAACGATTCAACAAGAGTTCCCACAATCTGTGTAATTCGTCCAAACGGCGTTGAATCTCGCCGGAAGCGAAATGGTTTTGGTTGATCATTTCCTGACCAGTGTTGTCCAAAGAAACGATGGCATTACTGTGGGCTGAAACTTCGGCTTCAAAAGCTTGATGTTTTTGGATTTTGGCTTGAAGATTGATTGGATCGCGATAGCTTTCTTCGCTAGCTGCCTGTAATTTCTCATTGATCCAGTTCTCCAATTCGTCAGCATCACGCTTGAAATATTGGAAACGGCGAGAATCCTCGAGTTTCTCACGTTTTTGACGTGTCTCGATTTTGAAGTCATTGTAACGGGACAAGACTTGTTCACGACGTTCCTGGATGTCTTCGACAGTCTGAGGATCTTTACTTCCTTGGGAGTAAATTGTTCCATTTTAATTTGTTATTCGTTTGTTATCTAAAAAGAAAATTTTATTTTATTTATATTATTTATTTTTATGTTTTTTTTATTAGTGAAATTTTAATTACTAAAAAAAATATTTCTAATATAACTATTTTCATCAATATAACTATTGTCACAATTGAAAAATATTATAAATAATGTTTTTAATTTATAATGTTTTAAATCTAAATGACAAAGTCCTAATTTTATCGCAATATATGAAGTTTTTTTTAATAACTCCACAAATTTTCCGCAAAAATAAAAAAAATATCAAATTAAAACAAAATATTTTTTATATACTAATTTTTTCTGTAAAAAACGTATTTCCGGTTAGCCTTCTTAGTTCAGTAATAACCAGCTGCATTATTTTTTGTTAAGAAATAAAAAATTGAATCTTTGAAGAAAAGAAATTTGAGGCTATCATCATCATCATCATCATCCAGGGATGATTTTAAATTTATACTTTTCATTTATTATTATTTTTTTTAATATTGTGAGGGAGCATCCCCCACCCACCATATTTTACCAACATCCATTGAAGAAAATGGGAATGAATAAGTTCCTTACGAACAGATTTTTAAAATATTATAAGCAAAATATTAAATATAATAAATCAATCCAAATTAAAATATTAAAAAAATAAAAATCATAATTTTTTGAATATGAGAACTTCTGTAAAACATTATGTTTGAAAAGGATTATTATTTCCTTAAAACTGTTTTCAAATTTAAAAGAATTATATTTAAAAATATATAATGTCAAGCTAATTAAGTTGACCTTTACCACTCCTATAAAGCTTCATAGTGTAAAATTACTCACCTCTATTCGTTTTTAAATAAAAAAAGTCCACTTTTAATACTGTTTTTGATATCTTAATTCTGCAATTTACAAAAAAAAATATAATTTATTAGCAAATAAAATCACAAATCTAATATAAAAGTCAAATATGTTTAGAAATCACTGAAAAATTCAAGCTCAATTGAATTCCATGGTTCAAAAATTGTGTAATTCACAAATAAAAACTCACGCTCTCGTTTTTTTTCTATATCACAGAAAGTCTCATTCGTCTAAAATTTGAGCTAAAACTGAAAAACAAATCATAGAAATGTTTCGGTTCTTTCATGGTTTTTCATTCTGTTGATAAGATAAATGAGAATGAACAACAACGATGAACTGAAACTGAACATCGATGATGTCATTTCCATACTTAATTAATGAATAAATACGAATTGGCTGAGAATGTTTGAAATTTTTATTTTCTGTTTTATGTTCTAAAATACTTGAAGTATAATTCTCTTATTAATTGTAAATATTTGATGATACTATATTCATCATAGATCAAAGTTCAATCACTCTTCTATATTTTTTCTTCACATTACATTGCTTATTTTTTAATTGTAATTTGTTTAAAGAATAAAATTCAAAAAATATCTCGGTCAATTGCAATTTTAAAACATAATTTTTTGTTGTTGAAAGCTTCATATTCCTAATCTTAATAATAATCTCCCAAATTGAAGAAACCTTGAACATTTTAGTATAAACAATTATCAACAAATTTGAAAATTCTTTAAAAGTTTTGTCCGCTCTGAATAAGAATAGAAAATACCTGGCTCGAGCTTAAAGTTTAGAAAAAAACAACCTTTTTGAAAATATTTGTTTTTAAGATGTTGAAGGTAAAGAAGTTATTTTTTATATTTCCTATGATGATCGTTGGTAAAGGTTGATAAGTGAAATAATAATAAACTACGATGATATTGATATCATCGGGAGAGCAAAAAGTGACGTGGAACAGCAGTTTCAAACCAATCAAAGTAAATGGAGAGAAGACAAAATACATGCTCTCTAGTCTTCGGGCATCAATCCAAGAAAGAGTAGGACCTAAGGTC
>HF720375.1:0-11834 GCA_000341915.2 Megaselia scalaris
CCATGAAATAACTACTAAAATATTGAACAAATATGTAAATAATAAACAAAAATGGCTTGCAAATCGATCTCACTCAATATAGTTTAGTTCAATTCTAATCGAACTCAAGAAAAAAGTTACAATAATAAAGTAGCGCTAAGCGCTTTTGTAACCCTCAATCCTGAGTTTTACTGGGAAGGTCGCCTGTAACCCACACCCTGAATATACCGGAGCTCGAGCCCCACGTTGGGCGCCAATGTTGAAGTGAGGATTCTGGTGGTGGCCGGCTCCAGAGCTGGTCCAGTCCAGGATCCTCCTTTCTAGATCTCCAGGGGTGAAAGCTAAGTATTGGATGTTAAACGATACTTTATTTAAAACATATTGCAATTTTGGAGTGCGCCGCAGAACTCACTTTCATTTCAGTAGTTGATTCCTTTTATACAAAATCAACCACTCAAATGTGGGTCAACACGCAAGCCGTGTTTATATGTCAATGTTTTTTGTCATTTTAAATATATTTCTTCTAATTCCTGGTTCTTTGTCTTGCATTTTGTAATCTAATTACGCAAGCTCAGAACCAGAACCGATTTCTTATAGTACAAACAGCATCAGCATCTTTGGTAGTATGGCTTATCCGGTTAGTGTGGTCTCTCCCTTTTTGTAGTGGGTAGCACACTAGGATAAACAGCCTCTTTGGTTCCTTATCTCAGTGTATTCCCTTTCTGTAGTTGGTGTAACTACGGGATAAATAGGGTCTTTGGTAGTCGAGTATATCTGGCAAGGAGAGTCCAGTCTACGGACGATACACTGCGATTGGAAGAAGACAAAAGTTGTCTATGCTTTTTGTAGTTGGTCTAACTACATGGTAAACAAGCTCTTTAGTAGTCTTGCTTATTCCGCTGGGATTTGGTCTTGGCTTTGGACCTTTGATATCTGAAGGATTAGTTTCGTTCCATATCTGTTGGACCCAACGTTCTCCCTTTTTGTAGTAGGATCCACTACGGGATAAACAAGGTCTTTAGTAGTTTTGTTTATTCCGCTGGAGTGTCCAGGCATTGGCAACGTGTGGTTTAGAGAAAATAGGGTATAGAGACTGAGCGGTAACATCCTATTTGTAGTAGGCTATACTACAGAACAGTTGAGCTCTTCGGTAGTTCAATTCTCTAAGGGCGTGGTTTAGCCTTCCGACTGATTACCTCGACGGAAATAAGACATTGGTATTTTCCGTGGTCGCCAAACTTTCTAATTTGTTGTAGTTGGATATACTACAAGATCGACATGCTCTTTGGCATTCTCGTTGTTCAAGTGGGAGTGTTCAGGTTTCGGACAGTGTTTGAGCCGTAGTTACATCATACGTCAGAGCGACGGTAGGATTGAAGTCCTAAGAGGATTTTTGTTATGTTAAGAGGCATTGAATATACACATTTCCGCGTTGGCGGTGACGATCCATTTTTTATATTTAATATTATAACTCTCTTCCCTGTGCGCTGTAGGACCCTAAAGTAGGGAAGTAGACGTTATAGTGTTTCTGGAAAATGTTGGTGCTAGAAGCGTAGTCACACTTCTCTTACTATTATCTTCTGAGAGTTACACTCAGTATTCTGGATTGCAGCTCGAGGAATTGAATTCAATCTAGGAAGAGGAACAAGCCTGAAGTTCTTCGAGAAAATTCCGAGAAGCACAACTTTGGGAGTTTCGAACGAATTAAATTAACTTCTATAGGCTTCATGGTATTCTCCAAGGCTCCTTTATATAAAATTTGTTATTCAAAAAATTTTCAAATTAATAAAAAATGTGACTTTTACCACCAATCAACTCTAAATACAAAGAAGTACATTCTCAGAAAAAAAATGTTAAAGAAAATATATAAAAAAGTTTACGACTAACTTATATTCTAGAAAAACTTTCTCATTTACAAAAGTACAGCGTTCGCTTAAGGATATAAGATGAAGGGAAGGAGAGTGGCAGTCAGGACGAGAATGTTGTTCATTCAAAGTCTACGAGTCAGTTGCATGTGGAAGGAAGGATATTTCATATAGCAAGTAGTAACTGTTGTATGTTGCACAAGCAGCTGATATGCACTTACGATGCCATATCAGCTTTTTTAACTAAGCTTGTGTATTTTTACGATTTTACGAGTTTATTTTATTTTTTCTATTAAGCTCTGAAAATGAAATTTATCGATTTCTAGCAAGGATTTTCCGAAATCTATTAGACCGGCTGTATTAACTTTTTACAGCTAGAAAGGATAAACTTTTTAACGACTTTCAATTGGCAAAAGGACGAAATGAAAGAAGTAGAAAGGTCAATGAGTTCTTGAAGTTGGAAATAAATTTTGGTCGTAACTAAGGTGTTATGTTTTTTTATTCAAAGGTAAATTTTGAAAAGAAAATACTGATTGGAGTTTTTTCATAGTCCGTAATTAATTATTTATTTTAAGATAGGCGACTACAGACAGTATACCTAACTTCGGTAACGGGAAGCTCTGGAGGGTTAGTCCTGGAGCTGATCGTTGATTCCAGCGAAACCTATCTATTGTTCGATGTAGGATGGTCTTATGGACACCGTATTTTCGACTGCGCAAATGAGAAGTCAGTTAAGTTCTTAGGCTTTGGGGCTAAGCTCGGCACTAAACATGTTCAGGCCCTACTTTAGTCAGAACTTAACACGATAAGGGTACCAAGAGGATGGATTTGGATACCTAGACCATATCTATCTAAGGACAAGCTTTTAAAGATTACAGATAGATAACAAAGTAGAACCCCGATTTCAACACGGCGAGGTAGTCAGTTGTAGCGGAGGGGAAGCACAAAGCATATGGTCAACATTTTCTTAAAAAAAATTAATGATGATATGAGAAAACTAAAGGAAAAGGATATAATGCTGAGAGTAGGAGTTGCTAGCTCAACGTTCAAAGTTGATGGTGACTCCACTCAAAAGGCAGTTGTTCCAGATGCTCCAGATATTACGAGCAAATGTAGCAGAACTGAAATTAAAAAGAAGCAATATGAGTAAGTTCCTGCTACTTAACCTGAGTTTGTTAGCAATAATTTGGTAAGTATCCAGAAAAATGTCATTTCAATTGTGTAATTCAGGTACCATGGGTGAGAGGAAAGATCGTTTGTGGGTTCAGTGATCCTGGATACAGATAGTGAAATAACAGCTTGTATTTTACAGCTCAGTGAAACACGCTGTTGTGACGCTGCACGTGGACTCTGCGTGTATGGCTGGTGAAGGAATTAGTAGATAAGGCAGGATGTTTCATTTTTGGAAGTGATGCAAACTCCCATAATGAAGTCTGTTCGATTCATTATATAGAAAAGAAATTATTTATTTGTAATAGAGGTAATAAAGCAACTTATTATTTTCCAAATGGTTTGAGGAAGTTGTAGATATTACACTAAACTCAAATGACATAAGTAATCTTATAAAAACCTAGGAGGTTTGGGACGTTGATTCTATGTCGGATCATAATTTTATTCGCGTCGAAGAAATCCAAAGAAAACTAATTGGGATGCTTTCAAAGAAGATGTCAAATATAAGTTTGAACATCTGAACAACGAAACCCTTCGGTGCAAGGAGGACTTGGATAGTAGGGTTTAGCTCATGAACTTTCATCTGTGTATGTCAAGTCATGTCCATTATCTGGCAAAATACTTCTTGGTAAATCAGATCCATAGCTGAATCGGTTAAGTTAGTTCGTAATTTGAAAAGCAAATTGAAGAAAATAGCTAAACCAAGCCTTGATGCTTGATGAAGAGTATAAGAGGAAGTTATGGTATATGATTAGAAAGTCAAAAAAGAGCACTTGGAGATCTTACTGTAATAGTATAGATAGCGCTAACGAGGCCTCGAGACTAAGGAAGACTCTTTCCAAAAAACTAATCCTCTGAGTTATAGAAATAGCAACTTTGCTGATGAAATCGCACTTCCTAGATTCCTCTGAAATTAATAATGATATTTATGATGTATTAACATGTAATCAACATTCTAAACCTAACATAGTATATACAATAGTTACATTAGAAGAGATTAAATGGGCAGTGAACACTGTTCAGGCTTTTGAATCACCAGGTCCTGACGGTATTTTCCCTGCATTAATTCAACAACCTTGTAGTTAATAATGCCATGCTTGGTAGCATTCTTTAAGGCTTCTTTGTAGCTAAGATACATACGTACGTTATGGAGACAAGTTAAAGTAGTTTTTATACAAAAGGCGTAAATGCATGTCATAGTACGGCTAAAGATTTTTGTCCGATCCTTAATACAATGGAAAATGATGCTATATACGGCATTAATGTCGCGATTACAGTATGTTTACTATAAAGGTAAATCTACTGAAAACTTCTTTATGTTCAGGGGCAAGCGTTTTCTCAACGTCGAGATTTCTCTATCTTTCAAGCAGAAAATTGAAGCTTAAGTGGAGCTCTGTCCATACTGAGAGAGTATAGTCATCACTAAATTTATTTTGTGAGATAAATTGAATGCCAATCAAACAGTGTTTTGTGGAGAGAACAAGAGCGTCTAAGCTGTATACCATTGTTCAACATTGACGTTGGAACGCTCAGTATGTAAAGCGGATGCTCTACACACTAAGCTGCAGGCTCTTCATCGTGAAGATATCAAAGGTGGAACAACGTGCTTAGATATCAAAGGTGGAACAACGCTCACCGAACATAGAATATGAATGAACGACGACAGTTCGAAATCCGAAACACCCTGCTAACTTTCACTCACACCCACCTTCAACATGTGAATATAACCACCATAAAACCTTTAGATAAGGAAGCACACTTCTTCTGTGCAAATGACTCTAAAAAATTTCTAAAATCATAGTAAATTTTCTTATCATTGAGTTTACCGGGTATCCATTAAAGTTAACCGCCTTTGTGTAAAATTAGAATAGAACTTATTAATAAAAAATTTATGATCGCAAACAAATTAGATTGATAAGATGTCTGGAAAGATAGATATAAAAGGTGACATGTCTTTGGAAAATTGCAGTCTTTGCTAAGAATTCTCCTAGGAACAATGAAGTCGAAACCAAAATCGAATAGAATAAGCTTTTTTCAATTGGTAAGATATAAAAATTTTTATTAATTTTGTTACATATTTCTTTTCCAGTTCCGATTTCTTCATTATTGGATAAATTACTCTTAATTCTTGGATTATTTGTAACAATATTAGGATCTTTTGGATTTCCAGTCTATGTTCTAATCTATGGAGAAGGTGTTACTCTACTGGTTGAAAGAATACTCCCTTCAGAAACCAGACCAACATTGGAGCTAAAACTGTTGGCTGCTTTTGGTGGAGGAAAGGTTTTAGATGTGAATTCATCTATGGATCTTCAACTGAAAGAGTTGCAAAATGATACCTTAGCTCATTTATATGGAGCCTTAATCATTGGAGGATTGGATATGATTCTCTTAGGAATTGGAATATATCTAGTTCAGGCTTCAGTTCAAAATCAGATTGGAAGAATAAGAAAACTATATTTTGAATCTCTATTGAGGCAAGACAAAACATGGTATGACACTACCAAGGATATCAATTTTACGAAGAAACTAACAGAGTGAGTTTTAGAATTCTATACATTTAAAAAATTCTTAAAGCTCTTATTCTTATATAAATTAGTCTTAATATTGAATGAGTCAAAATATTGAACTATAAAGTTGGTCAAAAAAGGATGGAAGTAAAAGAACATATTCCAGAACATGGATGAACATTGTCTGTAATTTACGTAATTTACCAGTATAATTTACACGTAAATTACGTAAGTAATTAACAATTTTTATACAATCTCTCATTTACTTACGTGAATTACGTAATTTACGGATTTATTATTATTTATTTATTATCGACCTTTACGGATTTAAATTACATGTAAATTACGTATGTAATAAACTATATACTTCGCTTTGTACATTCAATTTCCAGAATTTATATCTTCTTCCCTTACTTCCTTAGTTATTGGGTTCCTTTAAGCACGGGAGGGAGATGCTTCATCCAATCCAATGATTACTACGCGTTTCTATCGGTTGGGAGAAGCATATTTTCTTCATCATCATTCATCCAATCATCGCGTTCTTTCGCTGCATTGTCTACGCGTTCCTATCGGTTGGGAGAAACATATTTTTCTAGCAGGAGCAGAGTGTTAATCCTCTTCACATGACCCGTCCGTCCGTCAGCAATGTTTGAAAGCCAGGTAAACGAAATTTTTCACAGCCCCAATTTGGTAATGTTCCACGAAGACTTTGGACTAGTTGGTTGTGACTTCACTCTCTTCTGCTCGAGAGCATGTACTCTGCCTTATCACTATTGACCATTAGATCATAGGAACTCGCCGGAACTTCAAGAGCTTTAATCATTATTCACGGACAGTACCTATAAATTTAATTTTGTAACTCCTTATAAATAACACTTATATAAATTTCCTCCTTTTTCAGAGATCTTGACAAAATCAAAGATGCAATGAGTGAAAAATTTTCAATTTTCTGCTATAGAACTGGTATTGTTTTCATAGGAATAATAATGTCAATTGTCAATGGATGGGAGCTCGGACTAATTTCAATAACTTGCTATCCTTTCACAATTATTGCAACCATTGTGATTGCCAAAATTCAAAGTAAACTAAATTTGAAGGAAATTTCGGCGTTCTCAAAGGCAGGAGCTGTAGCTGAGGAAGTTCTAGAAAGTATAAGAACTGTTGTGACATTTTCTGGTACCAAGAAAGAAATCCAAAGGTACGATGAACACCTCCAACCCACCATTTCCATGACTTCTAAGAAGGGTTTGTATACTGGATTGGGTAATTTCATAATGTGGATTGTCGTTTATATTACACATGGATTCTCTATGTGGTATGGAACTGTTAGAATCATTGCAGATCGTTCTAGTGCAAATCCTTCGTATACACCTGACGTTCTAACCACAGTTTCTTGGTTCATATCGATTGGTTCAGTAAATGTTGGATTTGGAATAAACCAAGTTGAAACATTCTCTGCGGCATGTGTAGCTGCTAGAAGTATATTCTCTGTAATAGAATCTAACTCAAGTATAGATCCAATGAGGGAATCTGGAATAAAGCTGACTAAAGTTGATGGAAAAATACAATTTAAAAACATTTCCTTTCATTATCCTTCAAGAAAGAACATTCCAATTTTAAAATCATTCAATTAACCATTAAAGCTGGAGAAACTATAGCTTTTGTTGGTCCTTCAGGTAATGGCAAATCAACAGTTCTCCAACTACTTCAAAGGCTGTATGATCCTATAGAAGGAGCCGTTGAACTAGATGGCTTTGACATAAGTAAAATAAATATTTCCTGGTTAAGATCGCAGATTGGAGTTGTCGGTCAGGAACCTGTCCTATTCGCTGATACCATAGCAGAAAACATAAGATTTGGAAGACCTGGAGCTACAAATGAAGAAATAATTGAAGCAGCTAAGGTAGCGAATTGTCATGATTTTATTTCAAAACTTCCTCAAGGGTACAATACTAGAATCGGAGTTACTGGAGGATTGTCTGGAGGCCAAAAACAAAGAATCGCTATTGCTAGAGCAATCATTCGTGATCCAAAGATTTTAATTCTAGATGAAGCTACTTCTGCATTAGATACAACTTCAGAGAAAATTGTTCAAAAAGCCTTGGATAAAGTAAGTTCCACAAGAACAACTCTCATAGTGTCCCATAGACTTTCAACAATTACAAACTCAGATAGGATAGTATTTGTAGAAAAAGGTAGAATTACTGAAGCAGGATCTCATCAGGAGCTTATGAATATGAAAGGCAAGTACTATAATCTCACATTGACACATCAGCTGGACGATAAAGAGCCTAAGAAAAATGAAGCTGAAGGCAAAAAAATTGAGAAACAAACAGAATCATTTAACATGGAAATTCTCAAAAATGAAGAAGAAATATTTTATGATAAGAAAGTCAGTGTTTCTGTATTCCAACTTCTGAAGATGTATCGACCTGAATGGAAATTACTGACAATAGGATCTATAGGAACCTTTATTAATGGAGTTACATTCCCAATGTGGGGTGTTTTATTCAGTATTTTCTGCTCCCTTTTAACTCATCCAGATGCAGAGTATGTTGAACGGCAGGCTGTCTTAACAGGAATATATTTTCTAGTTCTTGGTATCGTAGCTGGAGTTGCATCACTGATTCAGAGTTATACATTTACTTCGGCGGAGCAAAAATGACCAACCGCTTAAGAATTCAAACATTCAGTTCAATCCTGAAACAAGATATGGGTTGGTTTGATAGAAAAGAAAATTCAGTAGGAAGCCTTAGTTCAAGGCTTTCAGGGGATTGTACCACAGTTCAAGATGCAACAGATTGCTTTGCTTCTATACTTCAAGCTTTAGGTTGTTTAATAGGAGGAACGGTAGCATCTTTTATATATTCATGGCAATTGACACTCTTAGTTTTTGTGATAATTCCGATTCTTGTTGGATCTGTGATATTAGAAGCTCAATTTCTTGAAACTAGTGCCTCGATAGAGAAACAAGCTATTGAAAACGCATCGTCTATTGCATTTGAATCCATTGGCTCATTGACGACTGTCAACAGTTTATGTAGGGAGAAGGAAGTACTTTCAAAATTCTCTTCAGAAATCGATAATGCAACAAAAGCTTGCAAGAAAGGTGTCAGATTTAGAGGACTGGTATTTGGTTTCGGCCAAGGAATCGTATTTATATCTTATGGTATTTGCTTCTCATTTGGAGGCTATCTAGTAGCTACCCATGGACAAGATTATGTCAGCATTACAGCGTAAGTATTCAAATTATTTTTTGAAACTTTCAAACATTGTTGTAACTCATAGAATTGCTGCCATTTTGATCTGGGGTTCTTATGTACTAGCTCAGGCTATAGCTTCTGCAAGTAAATTAAATTTATCGTTGTTATCAGCTGGTAGACTTCAGGAGATCATAAATAGAAAGCCGAATATGGACTTGAGTGGGTCTCTATTGTCTGATGTAAGTATATTTCCTTAAAATACCAAATACAAGTCCTCTAAAAAACATAATATTATAGAACATCCAAGGCGAAGTTGACTATAAAAATATAGAATTTCGATATCCTACAAGGCAAAATGTCAAAATTTTGAAAGGACTAAATTTGAAGATCAGTCAAGGGCAAACAGTTGCGTTAGTAGGACCTTCTGGATGCGGTAAATCAACATGTATAGAACTTTTACTTAGACACTACATTCAGAAGGCGGAGTTGTTAATCTAAACAGAATTGAAACGACAGCTTTTAACTTGGATAGTTTGAGATCACAGCTTGGACTTGTATCCCAAAAGCCAGTTCTTTTTGATAGGACAATAGCTGATAACATTAGATATGGAGATAATTTCAGAGATCAAATTCCTATGTCTGAGATTATTACAGCAGCTAAGATGGCAAATATACATGATTTCATTGTTAGTCTTCCACAAGGATATGAAACATCATTAGGAAATAGAGCTTCTCAGTTGTCTGGAGGCCAACGACAGAGAATCGCTATAGCTCGAGCTCTAATAAGGAATCCAAAAATTCTCATCTTGGATGAAGCCACGTCTGCTCTGGATAATGAAAGTGAAAAGATTGTCCAGGAAGCCCTGAATAATGTGAGCAAGGGAAGGACGTGTATCACAATTGCTCATCGTTTGACTACGATTCAAAATGCAGATCTCATTTGTGTTCTAAGTGATGGTGTTGTAACTGAAATGGGAACTCATAGCGAATTGCTGAAATTAGGAGGAGTTTATAAGCAGATGTATGATATGCAAGCTGTTCATTGAATTGGTGTTATTTTTTAGAATTTTTTGTACAAATTATATTTTATTGAAATATATTTTTTTTTTCAATTTGTATTTTAATTTGCTTAAAGATCCTTGTTCTATTAGTGTGAGATGTCAAATGAAAGGAAACTATATTCTTGGAGATCATATTATTCTGTGAAGAGATTAAAGAATGCAAAGACTGAGCTGTGGATAGTACCAGAGTTTGATATTGGAATGTTTTTGAACATTGCATTTTCTACAAATCTCAATCTTGACTAGTGTTGCATCTTCGAGTAGATAGTTAGACATTCATCTTCTCAGTGATGATTTCTGGTTATTCTTAGGGGGTAATAGTCGCCTGAAGAAACATCGCAGATGTACCTCCTCACGGTACGATCTGGAAATGAAATTCATTGATTTCGACTAAGTGGGCGGGTGCCGGTGGTCCCAGAGTTGTGGGCGATAAAATACTATGAAGAAACGAAAGGATAGTCACCTAACTTCTGAAACAAAATGACTTTTGAAAACAACAACACGGACATGAAACGGACAACGAGATAAAGGTAACATGGAACACCAGGATCATGTGGGGACCAGGAGCCACACAACATCTAAAGAAAATACTGGAAAATATGGGTGGACATCGCCGCCCTTCAAGAGATCAGATGGAAAGAAAAAGGGGAGATTAAGGACAGAAACCAACACCAATGCGACATCTATTACAGATAACACCCTTCGAAACATGAGTTTGGAGTAGGTTTTGACGTCAGAGGAAAAGGCAGATACTGCGTAACCCGTTTTACGCCTATCAACGAAAGGTTATGCGTGCTCCGGGTAAAAAGCAAATTTTACAACATCAGCTTAATGTGCGCTCATGCACCCACCGAAGATGCCAACGAAGAAGTGAAGGCTTTTTTTTTACGAACAGCTTGACAAAGCGTATTCCACCATTCCAGCGTATGACATGAAGCTGGAATGGTGGTGGTCGACCACGTGCTATGCAACAGCCGAAATGGAACACACATCCTTGGTGTGAGGACCATGAAGGGTGCCAACTCCNAAACATCCTTGATGTGAGGATTTCACCTGGTGGAGCGACAAAAAAATAAATCGACCACGTGCTATTTGACATCCGATATGGAACAAACATCCTTGATGTGAAGACCATGAAAGGTGACAACATCGACTTCGACCACCATCTAGTACCAGCACGTATACGCTGTAGGATATCCTCGAGAAAGTCAACAAACAACCCTCAGTCTAAGTTCATCATTGAACAATGTGGCCACACAACAACAATACAAGGATCTTATCACAACTAAATACGCTTCCGAGTGAGCTGCATATCAACAAACAATGATTAAGCTGATTGGATGTGGTAAAAACAGCAGCCACAGAGATTTGGGTATGCGAAAACCTAGTAATCCTCACGAATGGTATCATCCTCTGAAGTGGATAAAGCTATTCTACTCTTGAAAAAACAACTTACAAAAAAATTTCTATATAAATTTGAACGAATTTCGCATTCAAATCGAAATATNTTTTTTAATATTATATTACAAATTTAGTTTAATTTTTCAATAATTTTCTCTTGTTTTTGTCTTTAATGGTTAACAATTTTTAATTTTCTTTCTATTTTTTGTTACATTCATTTTTTTTTATATAAATATAGTAAAAACAGCAGCCACAAAGGTTTTGGGTATACAAAAGCCTTGCAAGCCCCACGGATGACGTCATGAAGAATATCATAGAGCTGTTGCCGAAAAAGACCTTCTCTATCAAACAAGCCTTCAAAGGAAAACCAGAGTAGCCCAAGAAGCCTAAAAGAATAAACGGAGGGAGGTTGTAAAGTTGGCAAGACAAAATACTCGATATTGACTCTGTCAGAATTTGACCAAATAGTCATAATTTTACATACATACATACATACATACATACATACATACATACATACATTTCCAGCGATGACGAACCTCCAATTAAATTAGCTGCCTTTCATACTTCACGGTTTTTTGCTGTGGTCCGGCAGTTGGGGACGCCAATTGCTTTAGCATCACGTAATATGACGTCACTTCATCT
>HF720451.1:11800-26979 GCA_000341915.2 Megaselia scalaris
CCCCCCCCATGCAAATGTCATCCAGATAAACGAAAAAACAATGGCATTCATCCATCAAAATTTGATTTATGTAGCGTTCCTTAAACCAAACGTCATGTAATTGAACTCGAAGAGACCAAATGAAGTAGTGATAGCCGTTTTTGGAATGTCCTCGTCATGGATTGGAGCACAGCATCTCCATTCTCCGTTAGCTTTCCGTACCATGAGAAGAGGACTTGCTTCTTGGAAGGTCGACAGATACCAGCGTCTAGAAGATACTGGAGCTCCTTTCGTGCTGCTTTTCCGGTAGTAGACTTCATGGTCTTGCAAAAATCGGTGGTCCTGTTCTTCAGGAAGTCTGTGGCACAAGAAGTTCCTTCGAATACCCAGTTCCAAGTTTAGTAGCTTATCGCCATAAGTGCTGATTTCGTTTCCATTTGCAGCAAATAACTTGAGTAATGGTGGAATTACTGAGATGTCTGCTCCGGCATCAACTAAGAAACTTATTTTGGTTGACTTGTCTTTAATGTAAAGGCGAGCAATATTGAGAGTTTTGCTGTAGGGCTCGCCTTGAAGGTCCGGCAGCATATCATGTAGTTTTTTATTTCGATTCCTCTTGACTTGAAAATGTGCATGGTGAGCTTTTGAATCAAACTTCTGATGGTAGTAACAAAAGGTTGACCTAGCTGATGTTCTGCTTCGACTTCTAGGACGGGAATTACTTCTGGATCCAGAATATTTGCGATTTTGTAACATTTATTCCATTTGTTTGAATAATTGTTCAATCTATATGGTCTATAGAGTTTTGACCTTTAGACCTCTTCCGTTTAGACCTTCATTTAAACCTTCAAGAACAGAAACCACTGTTGACGGTAAACGATCCATCCACAACTGTAGAGAAGTTGTTCTGCGGCTGCACTCACCGCTAGATCCCTCATTTCGTTCAAAACTCCTCAGTTTTACCTGGTCCGAACAGTCAAATCGTTCCAACAAATTATTTTTCAGGTTTGTGTACTTTTTGGATATATCTGTACTAAATTTATTTAATAAAATACGCCAGTTACACACAAGCATCTTGTAAATATAATTCATTATCAAAACAAAGTAAATTAAAATGCGGTCTTTGCTATGTGTTTGAGACAAATGTATCAAGACGTCTTCACTACTTGTTTCATCAGTTGTAGAACTTTCGTATCCAAAGCTCCAACGATTGCATAGAACTTTCACTTTCCACAAACATACTAAGAGACGAGGCTTAAATGGGAGGAGCTGACACGCCCACTTTCATTAAAAAATGAGATAATGAGCGAGAAGTCCCCTTTAATTTAAGAAAAATAAAAAAAGGGGCGTGGTAATGGAGGAGTCAGTATTATATGAACAATAATTTTATGAACAATTATATGAACAATAATTTTAGAAAATAAAATTAGGAAGTGGGCGTGGTTCATGGGATGAATCAGCACTCCGAATTGTATGAAAAACAATTTAAATAAAACTATAAAATGAGTGTTGTAATACACTTCGCATTCAACAAATATAGTAAGACACGGGGTTTTCATGGGAGTAGCTGCCACGCCCACTTTCATTGAAAAATTATGAAATGGGCGTAATCATGCGAGGCGTTCACTTTAATTTAAAAGAAATTAGAGAAGGGGCGTGGTCAATAAAGGAGTGATTACGCCGAATTACGAATTTTATGAACAATAATTTTAAAAACTAGGAAATGGGCGAGGTAATTGGAGAAGCAAACACGCCCATTTTTATTAAAATTATTGTAAGAGGAGTCGGTACTCCAAATTTCCTGATAAATTA
This sequence comes from Megaselia scalaris, assembly GCA_000341915.2. Taxonomy (NCBI): domain Eukaryota; kingdom Metazoa; phylum Arthropoda; class Insecta; order Diptera; family Phoridae; genus Megaselia; species Megaselia scalaris. The sequence goes on from HF720451.1 coordinate 13,592, forward strand.
AAAAAAAATACTAGGAAATTGGCATACTTTTGGGAGGAGTCAACACAAGTACTTTCATGAAATGAGAGTGGTCATGGGAAGAATCGTCGCTTCCACTTTCAAAAATGTTAAAACAATCTACAGACTGTTGATTTTTTTGTAGTATCATTTTAACTGGGACTAAAACAGTAATATTTAAAATTTTCTAAAGATATTTCTATAAAGATTTAAATTATTATGAAATCACTCCCATTTTGAAATAAAAGTAAGTCTGTTTACTAACATTATATCGACTATTTCATTGATTTCATTCTACAGAAGATATGGCCTTCGTTATTGATAGATCCTTTGAACTTATTTTTACTTTTCATAAATTAATGATATTTCCTTACAATCCTCTGAGAAGTTAATAATCTATATTTAATATATACCAACTTTTATAAATTATCCAATAAAACTTATTCTACTTTCAATCCTTGAGACAATATAAAAAATATGGTCACAAGTCATTGGTTTTTCAATCAAATAAATAGATCCTTTTGAATTTACAATAAATCCTTTTATTCGCAAAGAAGAACAATATATGAAATCATCTATACTCTCTCTCTCCATCTCGTTCCAAGTTTTAGATACAATTTATTATTAAATTTTCCTCTTTTTCATTGGAAAACGAAGAAACACAAGGAGAAAAAAGGAGGAAAATTCCTTAGAGACATTTGATATATTTTGAAAGAAAGACATAGAAATAAGAAAAGAAAGTCATATATATTTTCATTTTAATGGAAAATTTCCATATATTATCCCAGCTACAGTTCGCTTTTACTATACGTTTATGAATAGATGTTTTCAGTATTCTGGATTCTGTGAAATCTTGTATCTGAATATGTCTCTCGTTTCACTTCGTTATCCCTTTTTTCAGTTATATATATACAATACATATATTTATATATATAAAATTTTTTTATTTAGAATTTGTCACAACACACATATCTATCCATTCAAGTGAAATTGTATTTCCCTTCAAGCTTTCTTCATATAAAATGTTCAACACGCGAAGAAATTTTCAAAATTTATTCTGGCAGAATATTTTATAACGAGGAAGAAGGGGCTTTTCATACTTTCAATATATTACAACTTGATACGTAATGTAATATACATTTATTTTTTATTTCGATTTTCAAATAAGGTATTGGGTGGAGTTCAGCATCCCACGTCTGATTCTGTGATTGATTGGAGGTAGATTGATTATCTTTAAATAGATTGTATGAAGTAATGGCTTGAAAAATCATTTACAATTACTTATTATGAAGTTTCGTCGCTAGGAGATCATTATGATGTCATGATGACAAATATTTTGAATGTGATGTTTGAATTTTGTCTGTAAAATATCTGTATGTTGTCATACTTGCATTGATTAATATAATTTTAAAATATCATTAGGAGTTATTTATTTTATATAGTAATATTACTATGATGTCTCTATAATATCATAATAATATCGCTTCGATAATTATTAAGAAATTGACAAAAAAATAACAGACTTTAAAATTTTCAATAGTTTTCCATGGACCTGGATGTGTAGGATTGCGTACAACTAGTTAATGAAAATGATGTCACTGCGACATCTTTTAGACAAGTACGTTTAAGATAATTGTTATACACAAAGTGCTTTGAATTATTTTCCAATTTTAGTGGAAATGTATATACTTTTTTGTTTTTAAATATGTCGAAACGATGTGATTGCGACATAATTTGAAGACATCGATTCAAAGTAACTACCATTTCTTTCTTTGTGTTCGGGGGAAAGCCTATAATATTTACAAAAATATAACAAATGCTTTTTAAAGCGAAATATTGTCAGTGCGATATCATTGAGACAAATTTGTTCTATATAAATATGAAAAAATTGATAACCATTAAATTACTTTCAAGTTTTGAGAAAAAATATATCTATGCAAAGATAAAATAAGTAAAACATCTTTGCGATATATTTGAGACATAACAAAAAGCTAATATTATTGTTTTCTTGACACTTTTTGTAAATAAAATTAGATTTCCTAAATTAGCAAAACCCTTAGAATATAAGTCGTCAAAATGATTCATTGGGATGTTAAATGGTTTATAATAAATTTATTTATTATATTTGAATATTAATCTAATCAGAATCAATCTTCTTATAAATATAACTCATTATAAACACAAAGTAAATTAAAATGATGTCTTTGCTACATCTTTGAGACAAATTTATCAAGAACAAATAATATTAATATCTCAACTCATCAATTACTTTCATTTCTTATAAAAAGTGTTATTAAAAAGATTACATTGATAAAATTAAATTTCTTAAAGTGGAAATTTGTAAAAATCTCATTATAGCCAAATGATATCATTGTTAACATCCCCATGGCTAAATAATTATGAAATTAGTAAAATTAGTACTAAATTTGTGATTTTTTTATGGAAATATAACTCATTTTTGAAACAAAATAATTTGATGTCTTTGTGATATCGTGAATCTATTCTATTGCTTAGGTTAATTAGTCAAAATTATGTCATTAGGATGTTTAAAGAACAAATTACTAGTAAAATTATTTGGAAAATATTGTAAGTAATTGACGCGTTACTTACAATATTCGGGAATATATAACTCATCAAACCAAGTTCAAAATATGTCTTCGCGATATCTTTGGTACAAATTTATCAAATAGAAAACTTATTGATATATCAAAACTTCAATTACTTCCAATTTGTGTGAAACATATATAAAAACATTATATGTAAAAACTCATTATCGAAACAAAATAATTAAAAATGATGTCTCTGCGATATCTTTGAGACAAATTCGATTAAAACCACATATTATTGCTATCTCAACACTTCAATTACATGCCAACCCCTTGGAATCATTTTAGTCAAAATGATGTCATTGTGATGTTTGAAGGACAAATCAGCGCTAAACTTGTTTTAATAATATTGTAAGTAACTGACTTATTTATCAAAATGTTCAGGAAAATATAACTCATTATCAGAAAAACTCAAAATGAAAAGATGTCTTTGCGATATCTTTGAGACAAATTAATCAAAATGAAATGGTATTGACATCTCAAATCTTCAATTACTTCCAATTTCCAAAAAAGTGAAAAATATAAAAAAAAATATAACTCACTATTAAAAACAAAGTAAAAGATGCTCTGTGATATCTTTGGGACAAATCTATCAAAAAGAAATAGTATTGATATCTCAAATCTTCATTTATTTCGAATTTTTGTGAAATATATATACAAACAAGTTAAAAATTAAAAAAAAAATATCAAAATTACGTCCCTGCGATATCTTTGAGACAAATTTAATAAAAACCAAATATTATTGCTATCTCAACACTTCAATTACTTCCAATTTTTGTGAAAAATAATATAGAAGAAGTCCTTTGAAAAATTTTGAATTTCGAAGATCGAATTAAAAATATGTCTTTGCGATATCTTTGAGACAAATGAATCAAAATGAAATGGTATTGACATCTCAAATCTTCAGTTACTTTCAATTTCTGTGAAAAATATATAGAAACAAATGCAAAACAAAGTAAATCTAAAAGATGTCTCTGCGATATCTTTGTGACAAATCTATCAAAACGAAATAGTATTAATATCTCAAATCTTCACTTACTTCCGATTTCTGTGAAACATATATAGAAAAAAGTAAAAATATGAAAAAAATAACTCAATATGAAAACAAAATCAAAATGCCGTCTCTGCGATATCTTTGAGACAAATTTCATAAAAACCAAATATTATTGCTATCTCAACACTTCAATTACTTCCAATTTTTGTGAAAAATAATATAGAAAGAAGTCCTTTGAAAAATTTTGAATTTCCCAAAGTGCAAACCCCTTAGAATCTCAGTAAACAAGCTGTGCCATTTTTCCACTCACACTTCAAATGAAACGACTGAAAGCATCAAACGAAAAGAAGAAAATTCAATTTCGGTGTAGGTGTAAAATTTAAATTTCATATTATTTATTTTGCAAATGGTTGCTGCTTTCCCTCGTTATTTTTCTTTTTATTTGTAATTTTATTTTTTTTTGCCAGGACCTGTGTGAAAGCGACATCAGTTTGAAAAGGATCTAAAAGCAACCCTTCTGTAAAGGGTTTTTTTTTTTGCAAAAGCAAAATATCTTTGGTCCAAATGAAATGAAATTCTTGTCGCTCAGAAAATGCTATGTGTTCCCTGTGAAACATGCCAATTACGAAGGAGGGTCGGTTTTTTCGCACTGGGAGGGTGGAACTTGCTTTACAACATTACATATATTACATATAACACACAGAACACATATAGCTAAACACATGATTTTCCTTTATTTCCCATTCCAGTCCAAAATTCAATTTCAATTTATTCGATTTTCATATGTAATTTTGATTTCTAAGAACTCTGTGTCTGATTATGTTGAGTGCGGGTTTTTGACAGAAAATGGAGGAAAATTGGTTTTGTTTGAAAGACATTTTCTCTGTGAATTTTATTGAATTTGTACTTGAAGGTTTTAGTGAAAAAGTGTATTTTTTTTGGTGTGAAGTTTTTGAAATTTTTAATGAAAAGTGAAAAGTTTTGTGGGTAATAATAAAATATTAAAAAAAAAAAAGAACAAACAAAAAAGTGCATTCAACATGTTCTTGATCCTTGGCATCATAAAAACCCAAGGTAAAAAAAGTATTTAACTAAAGAACAGGAAATCTACTGAGACAAAAAAAAGTATTTCTATAACGAAGAAGGAAGAAAATTAAAAGATGTGAACTTCTTCTGGGTCCTTGTAGAGCTGAACAAAAACAGGATTCAGGGTTGGTTTTTAATTTACATATTCTCTTTCAGTTTTGTATTTTAAGTAATTAATGTCCGTAGAAAGCGTATTTTTTCTCTTATTTTTAGATTATAAGACGTTTCTTCTAAAATTCAAAAAATGAGAAATGGCGACATATAATTTTAATTGAAGTTTCTAGTGTTGCCGACAGTTAATATAAATGTGAAGTGTTGCCTTTCTTTTAAAAAAGAAGTAAATTTCCAAGTACTATAATTAATTATAGGGAAGAAAAAATAATGAAGTAATGAAGTGAAATAATGAAGCCGACATTCAATATAAACATGAAGTGTTGCCTTAAAATTAATGTAAATTCAAGTTTCAAGTGTTGCCGAAAGTAATTTTAAATGTGAAGTGTTGCCCACCAATCTATTTCTTATTCAAAATACCGAAGAAATAAATTTCCAAGAAACTTTCAAATAATAACATAAAATTTCAATTAACATTTATAGTGTTGCCGACAGATAACTTTAACGTGAATGGTTGTCCAACACCCTATTTGCTTAGCAACATTTTTCTGAGAATTAAGTTTTCAAGCATTCTAAATAGTTTTACGAAAAGTGAAGCAAGGAAAGTAATGTTCTAGTGTTGCCGACATTCAATATAAATATAAAGTGTTGCCTTAAAATAAATTTTAATTAAATTTTCAAGTATTACCTAAAGTAATTATAAATGTGAGTGTTGTCCATCAATCTATTTCTTATTCAAAATTGCGAAGAAATAAATTTCCAAGTATTCTAAATAATTTTTCGGAAGATGAAACACAGCAAGTTTTCTCTTCAAAAACTTTCAAACAGTAGCATAAAATTTGAATTAACGTTTATAGTGTTGCCGACAGAACATTTTAAAATGAAGTGTTGCGCACCACACTATTTGATTAGCAAAATTTTACGAAGAAATAAGTTTTCAAGTATTCTAAATAGTTTTACGAAAGGTGAATGTTCCAGTATTGCCGGCATTCAAAATAAAGATAAAATTTTGCCTCAAAATAAGAAATACCTTATTAAGCATTCTAAATGTCTTTATAGGATAGGAAACTATGATTGATGAAATTATTTTTTTTTATTTTTAATTTAAACAATGAAAGTAAACTTTCTGTGTCGCTAGAGAAAATACAAAAAAATTAATTAGTCTCCTTTGAGCTTTGCCTGAAAAATTTAACTAAAATATGTCGTAGACGACCGACGCATAATGGAGTAAATTTTTCCAAATAAAAATAAGTCGTAGCCGATCGTTGTCTCAATATTCTAGTATGCGTCAACCGTCGCCAAATTACCGCTGTTGAGGTGTCAGGTCACAGCTAAATTTAAGGTGAAGAAAACTAAAAATAATAATATTAACAAAATAGAAAATAAAGAAATTTTATAAATTTTCTACTTCGACATTAGATTATAATATATAAATTAAGTTTCAAGTATTGCCGTCATTTAATCGACATAGAGTGTTGCTGATAAAATATATTATGTCAGTATTTGAGTATTGCCGACAACTATCTTTTAATATTATTTGAATGTGTTATTGCTGTTAAAATATATTAAATTAATGTAATATATTTCATCAGCCAGTGATGCCAACAACAAAAACTAATTCGAGTGTTGCCGATTAAATTAGAACTAACAATCTTACATATTTATTTCATTTACGTCAAGAAATTGTGATTTAATCTTAAATTTCCATAAAATATTCCTTCTTTTCTTGATATTAATTTTATTACATATTCGATTTCTAAGATAAAAAATAGCTAACATTGATTTATAAAAAAAAAATAATTGTTAGAAATGAGATCATCTTTAGTATTGCCGTAATCAATTACTAATGTACAGTATTGCCGAGAAAGTCTTTCTCCCAATGTTACCGACAAAAGTTCTAAAAACAAATTACACAACTAAAACATAGTAATAGAAAATACTTACTCCAACTGTGCCATCTCTAATGCTGCAGTTCCTGAAGACGATAGGGATGGGAAAAGTGCTGATAATATTGCTGATGAGTCGTTTGGGCTGATTTTTCTTAAGACTATGGAAACAACGTGGCAGAGAGGGAGTCTTTTTTTTCTTACTACATTATTTCCTTTTTATTTATTTTGCTCTCCTTGAAGGAGAGAGGAGAGAAGGATTCTTTTCGTCGTCATCATCGTCTCATTATTCTAGGTCAAGGACATTTTAATTTAAATGAATAAATGAAAGTGAAACAAAAAAAAATATATATATAAAAATGAATGAGTAATGAAAAACGAAAGTTTTCCCTCCATTTTCTCTCTCTCATTTTCTCATTTCTCATTTATATTTACTCTCTTAACGTTTCTGTGTTGTCTCATTATGATTTTAATGTTGTAAATGTGAGTTTTGAGTGATTATGCAACTCTCAGTGCAATGGAGAGAAAATTAATAAAATATTTTATATACAATATAAATTTATTATAAGAAAAAAAATGAAATTAAATAAAAATATCAAATATTTGAGTTTGAGTCGTTGAGGAAAAATCTCATAAAATTTTAATACGCTCGTAATTGGTTTTCAACTGCAACATTCAACAAAATGTGATGCGAGTAAAGTAAAGAGGTAATTGTGGACTTGGAGAATTTTTTGGTACAAATTTTTAATTACTTGGATTAATTATTTTTCAAATTTTTTTTAATTTTTTGTTATTTTGTTTTTTAATTGAAATAGTTTTGTAAATGAGCTTCTAAATTGAGTGTTTCTTTTTAATATTTTTGATTTATTTTAGCGTTAAATTTTACTAAAATATTAATTTTTGAAAATTTACTAATGAAATTCAATTCAATCTGTGAAATAATATAAAATTTGAGTGCATTTATTTATTTTCACTCAAATTGAGTGATTTTGAAATAATCTTTTTCAAGTCCAGTTGAGTGTTGTTATGGAATTGATTATTTTTCTAAAATTTTATGATTTTCACTCAAATTGAGAAACTATAAAGTTTTTTAATTTTGTTAAAAATTAGTATTTTTTAAAATCACATTTAACTCTAATTGAGTGTTTTTTAAATTCTTATCAGTTTAGATGTAATCGAATATAACAGACAGAATTTATTACGCTTTTCTATAACTCGAATTGAGCAACTATTGAGCTTTTTTGAAAATATAAAGTACTTGTTTTTTTATTTTTTACAAATTAGTATTTTTTTTAAAATCACATTTAACTCTAATTGAGTGTTTTTTTTAATTCCTTTCAGTTGAGTTTAAATCGAAAATATTTTTTAAAATGTTTGTATTTTAGACCAAAACTGCACTCAAGTTGAGTATATTTTTCACTAATGACTAATTTTATAGAATTTATGAAGCGAAAACATATTTCAGTTTTTGACATGTCTTTTATTTTCACTCAAATTGACTTATTATTGGACTTTATTGAACTCAATTAGAACTAAATTGAGTATTTTTTTTAAAGTTTTTGTTTGTAGGCGACTAAAAATCAAAAATCTTTTTATTGACTCAAATTTAGTGTTTTTTTTTATTTTAACTTTTTCGCTTTAGACTCAAATTGCACTCCGAAGGATTATATTTTTTACTAGGATTAATTTAATATAATTGAGTGGTAACAAAGTTTATGAAATGATTATAATTTCTATTTGACTCTTTTTTATTTTACAAAATGAGTGATTAATTTTATTAATTTTCAATATTTGACTGGAAATTTAATCTATGAAATTATATAAAATTTTAGTAATATTATTTATTTCCACTCAAAATGAGTTTGTCACTCTAATCTAGTATATTCACTTATTATTAATAATTTAATAGAATTAACTGAATATTGAATCTTTGAAATAAAAATAAATTGAGTGATAATTGTTATTTTCACTCAAATCGGGTGATGTTTTAACTCAAATACAACTAAGTTGAGTATATTTTTTGTTGAATTATTGTCTATAATCGAATAAAACACAAAATTCATAATGGTTATTTCTTTATATTGAACTTTTTTTGAAAATCTACTCATCTTGGACTCAAATTTCACTCCAATCGACTTACTTCTTTTTTATTTTAACTCAAAATGAGTGATTAATTTATTAATTTTCAATATTTAGTTGGAAATTTAATCTATGAAATTACATAAAATTTGAGTAATATTGTTTATTTTCACTCAAAATAAGTGATTGTGAAATCTTGTCTTGTCACTCTAATCTACTATATTTTTCACTTATGATTAACAATTTAATAGAATTAACTGGAAATGGAATCTTTGAAACAAAAATAAATTGAGTGATAATTTATATTTTCGAGTGATAATTTTAACTCAAATAGAACTAAATTGAGTATTTTTTTTAAATTATTGTCTGTAATCGAATAAAACACAAAATTCATTGCATTTTTTTTGGAATTGAAGTAAATTACGTAATTAACGTAAATATCGTAAATTTTATTTTGAAAAAGTTAATTACTTACATAATTTACGTGAAAATTTCACTTGTAAATTACAGACAGTCCTTAACCCTTATGAAGTAGAATTATGGAATTTCTGTGAGTGTTATTTGTGATTTTTGTTGGTCAAATTTTGAAGTTTTTTAGTGAGATTCTATTCTTTTTTTTCAATATTTTTGTATCAAAATTTATTTTTTATATAATTGATTGTTAATGAACTTTAGAAAGATGCCCTCATTGTTTTATATTTCATATAATTGATTGGTAAATGAACTTTAGAAATATGCCCTCATTGGTTTATATTTCAAACATTTTTGTCAATATTGCAAATAGCTCAATAACTTTTTATAATATATATTTTTCCAAAAAAAAAATTACAAAAAAACATTAAAGAAGTCATAAGAAAAATCCCAAAGTGCACAATATGAAAGTATCCTAGTCGAGCCGAGGATAAAAAATGTTATAAATTTTATTGAAAAATTGTCTGGAAAACTTAAATGGATAATAAATTTTTAGCTTTTTTTCGTTCATTCATGCTTGGTTTTTTTTCTAATAACATAAGACTACAATACTTTGTTTTGTTATTGCTTTTTGTTTGGTCTCGTTTTGAAAATTTATTGGACATTATGTAAATATTTAGCAAAATATAATGTAATGTATAATATTATATAATATAATTCTTTTTTGTTACCAACAGCATGGAGACTTTTCAACTTGCCTTCTTTCATTGTTGAAGAATATTTTAGAAGACGACGGACGAGGCTAAGACGAGAAGTTTGAAGAATATAGTTTTGCCATAAGCGAGGTATAGAGTTCCTACGTTTTAGTTAATTTTGTAGGAACTTAATACCGTGCTCTTGGAGAATTATAATACAACGATGGATATAGATTTTTGTGGTAAGTTTGTTTACTTTTGAAGATTTTCAAAGTAAATGTATATAAATTAAAGTTTATTTAGAAAGTAAAAGTGCAATTAGTCGGTTTATTCCACTGCAATAAGAGCTAAGAATATGATGGAATTATTCACAGACACCTCTCAACTGATGTATCTCTTACTTATCCAAATGTAGAGATGAAAATAGAGCGGAAATTTCTTGGATTTTAATTTCTTATTTACATGCTTATTTTACTTTGTTGCTGATGAAATTTCGGCAGCTTCCAGATAAGCATACTTCTCGGTTTCTGGATGATTGTCTCCAGTTTCGTAGACCTTTATCTTTGGTGTCTCCATTAGGTACAACCACCTCGTTCTTTTGGGGATTCTTCCACCCGGTCCTATCGGTTGGGAGAAGCTTACTTTACGATCAGGATCCATCCTCTCCATATGACCAGCCCATCTTTGACATTATATGCTTCTACAGTGATGTCGCGCGAAATGAAATTTTTCACAACCTGGATGTCGTAATTTTCAATAATGTTGTTGATTGTGACTTCTCTCTCTTCTGCTTGAGAACACGTACTTGGTGTTATTATCGTTAACCATTATAAGGACACGCATCTTGAATAGCAAGAGTATGTTGAAATCGTTGCTTGACAATGACTGGCCTTGTTGAAATCCTATTACAGTCTTCAAACTGTTGGATTCCAACGTCATTTGTTTGAATTTTATGAGTTTTGAAGGGATGCCATAGTGATTCATTGTTCGGGAAAACTCATCTCTAGTCAGAGTATCATAAGCTTGACGGAAATAGATGAATAAGTGATGATCAGGGATGAGCACTATCTATAATTTACGTAAGCAATTAAATACTTCCATATAGAGTTTTAGTTACTTATGTAAATTACATAAATTACCGACGTAAATTACATGTAAATTACGTAAATACTTCGCTTTGTCCATACATGGTGGTGATTGTCGATATTCTATTTATATATCTTCGTCAGTATCTGTCTGAGATCGAAAAGTTTATCGGTCGTAGACATTCTAGACATAAAACAAGATGACGTGTGGTTTTAAGCGCTCATGCATGATAGAAGCAAGGATTTCGTAGGCGACGGGCAGCAGGCCAATGCATCAATAGCTCTTGCAATCTCTTCTATCACTTTTCTTTTGAACTGAACATATGATGCTGACATTAAATTCCTGTTTTTTTTTTATTTTCGCTAATCAATATATTTGTCAATATTGTTCTTATGTTCTTAAATCTCTGTATAGTTTTACCTACGTCTGATCTTGATGGTGGGGAAACTTCATCATTGTTTTGGAAAACAAAATAATCTGTTCTTTGATTTTCTACTTGTTACTATTAAGCAATTAGCTGTACTTTTTCAAATCGTCTCTATTTCAACTTTGATTAGGCTTTACAACATGCCTTCTTTTGGATCTATATGCTTATTTTGTGTCTCCGTTCTTTATCTGGATACTTCGTTGATAGAGTTTATTCTTCCCGGAGACAGCCTCGTTGTATTCTTGGTCCTTCAACCAGATGCGTTTGCCATTTTCTGTGATTGCTATTCCACTTCAGGACATTGCTTCCATAGGTTATCAACATCAAGATCCATAGGCAAGGTGGATACTCATCAACGTTTCCCTCAGATCTCTGTCAAGTGACTTGAGATTTCAAAGTTGTTTTGTGAACTTAAGCTGATGGTTGGTTAGTTTCCTAGTAGATTTCAAGGAAAACCAGGGATGGGCACTGTCTGTAACTTACGTAATTTACAAGCGTAATTTACGCGAAAATTACGTAAGTAATTAACTCCTTCAGCACAAAATATCTGTTTTAAATTACACTAAATTACGTAAGTAATTAACTAAATATCTCACTTGCCCATCCATGAACAAAATTGATCTGAGTGAAATAGGGACCTCTCAAAAATATTACGTCTAGCTTACGTCTTCAGTACAAAATATCTGTTATTTACGTAAATTATGTAATCTACAGACGTAAATTACGTAAGTAATTAGCTTAATATCTCACTTGCCCATCCATGAACAAAATTGATCTGAGACGTATTATTTTTGAGAGGTCCCTAATTACCTCTCAAAAATAATACGTCTAGTTTGTTCGAAGCCTGGCATGAGTCACATTATTATCTCGTTGATCAATATCTGGCTTTTCCACGGATGACAAAGTCTCTCTGATGTTTCGTGGTATGGCAGATGAATTAGTTGTGACACTGATATGTGGTGTGGTCCTCTATTTGCCCATTTCGCTTAATGATACAAGGCAGGCTTACCTTGAAATCTTATATTTACGTATGCAGAGACGATTATTAGAGGTTAGGGGAGATCACACCATCTATGCTACCCATGATGACTTATGAGCCCACTTGGTTACAGCTTCTTCAGTTTGATGGCCTTAGTCTTATCACCGTTGACCATAACATTTATCGAGATTTCAAGGAATATGTTCTTGACATCAATTGGGCATTTCCTAACATTAATGTCATCAGCATATTCCAATATCAGATTGTACTTCGTCCCGTTGATGTTAAACAGTTAAATGTTCTCATGATTATCTCCATGTTCCATGATTATATAGCTAGATTATAGCCTTGTCAAAAACTACTTACAATCTAGAAACTTTTGGAGATTCCGGCCGCAGCAAGGGGAAAGAGGCGAATACTCCTCCCATTGCATGACGACGGTTTTCTATCCGATATCAGATTTTAATTTCTATCTTTACAGGCAGAAGTTACTGAGGTTCTTACTTCTGACATTTGGTCTATTTATGTTGGTTCTTCATGAATTTAAGCTCTTCAGATTGTTGTCATAAATTTTTTTCACTGGTGGTCAAAAGTAAGTTTTTAGTCAGTGTAATTTTCTACTAAGAATTATATAATGTTCGCGTAAATTTCGCATGTAAATTACTTAAATTACAGACAATGCCCAATCGTGATTCCTCAGATTGAAGTTTTTAGTCAATTATGTGTAATTTGCTACAGTAAATTATGTAATTTTCGTAAATAATTAAAATATTATATGTTAATTACTTACGTAATGTACGTGTAAATTATGCACCTAAATTACTTAAATTACAGACAGTGCATAGAGCCTAGAGCGAAGCGACCGGAAACTTGAGCTATGGAGCCAGAGTATATTTTTTTAGGCGCGGAGCGAAGCGGAACCTATGCAAAAGAGTGTTCTGCCATAGAGTTTTTAACAAAATGTACAGAACTTGTATTTAGGTGTGTTCTACCACCTTGGAGGGAGCGAAGCGACCGGAAACTTGCATTGC